>JBBMOE010000031.1:4566641-4758916 GCA_037975065.1 Chaetodon trifasciatus | reverse complement strand
GGGGGGCACATCATCATAGCCTTTCACTCATTAACCTTTAACACACACACAAATCAAACAAATGTACAAAGTGTTTGATACAACAGCGTGACCAGAGATTCGTTCTCGCCACAGGAGGATAAAATATATGAATACCACTCCAACAAAACACAATTCAAGTAAAGCCTCTGAAACTGAAAGAGAAAAAAAATAAAACAAAAACTAGGTCAGAGTTTAAAATCACTTGGAATTCTTGCATTTTAAGATTGAGATTATGCTGCTTATAAAAAAAGTACATTCAACGGGTACATCAATGAGAAGTTAAACACAGAGGTAAGTGAAACGGGTCAGTAATTCTATTAAAAGAAGTCAAAGGTGACGGACGAGAGGCGGAGTCAGGCTGTTCTGACGGTTTGTCTGAGGGGATCGAACACAGTTCAGGTTTGAGTGTAGACCACAACGACCTTAACCTCCAATCAGAGAACTACGGTTTCTTCCTTTATTGCAAATATGTGTTGAAGTACATTTAAAATAAATGATTGTCAAAGTCAGACGTGCTCTCGCAGAGTGAGCCATGTGACCGCTGGAAGAGCGTGGAGTCGATCCTTAAAGCTGCGGCGGCCGGAAAACGCCACGCGGGCCGTCGGACAAACGGGCAGAATCAGCCTAACGCCGCCGTCAGTCTCCCAACATCCCCCAAACTCACTCACACATTCGCACACCAGGTGAGTTTTTGCACATTTTGCTGTACTACAAAATAAAAAAATCAATGAATTAATCATAAATATATTATCATAGTTATATAAATATATACTAACATAATTATAGTTACTTTCAGAAGGAGGCCGACTGAAACGTATAGTTCAATATCACGGCTGCCCGTAGACAAAAGGAGCAAAAAACACAAAATGTGCAAGAAATCTAAAGGTGCACCGACGACGCGAACACTGAAAAGATGTGCAACTGATAATGATTTCAAAATAAAAGCACGAGCATCCTAAAACAAAACAACTCAAGGGCCACTTGACATTTACATGAACAGGACAAAGATCAGGAGTTGGAGTTGAACCTCAGGCTCCTCACGCTGGAAGGAAGAAATGAAGGATGGCTGCGGAAGAAGGGGCCGGCCAGTCCACGCCGGGAGGGGGAAGACCACCTCCCCGGGCGTTTTCAAGCAAGCCAGTCCACCGTGGGTAAGGCAAGAGAACGTTTCGCTTCGTCCGGGCGCGACGGAGAAGACGGCGTCGCTGAAGTCTAGAAGCCAAAAACTACAAAACTGCAGGTGACGAAGCCACAGAGGAAGGAGGACAGAAGGCAGGAAGTCAGATCCGACAACAGAGACTCGTCCCAGAGTGAAGAGCGAGCAACTCAACGCGACCCGCAGGAGGCTCTGCAGCGTCCTCCGCTGCCTCTGAACCGGACGCAGCCGAACAGGAAATGAGACGCCGCGTTCTGTGCAAACATTAACGTGCACGGTCACCTAAACACGGCGCATCTGCTGACAACACAACGCTTGATTTGGCTTAATACAGACCAAATATAACGGAGAGTTAAATCCAACGAGCTCATTTGACTTTATGCTGTGGAGAAAAGTGCTATACGTTCGCTTCCCCGCCGAAGCGCAGACTGGAGATCTAATCAGAGAATACAAGCAGATTGGCTCCAGATTTCAGGCGTGTTTAGATCACTGAAACGCGCCTCAGGGGACTAAACATCACGCTTCCTCATCCCGGACGTCTCCAAACATTCACGCCACGCAGCGCCTCTCTGGGTGAACGAGGCCGACTGGCTGCTGGGAAAACGGTTCTGCGGTTCTCGGATCTGGCCTTCCGCTTTGTTTATGTACTGCATGTTCTGACATGGCACGAGGGGACTCAGGCAACACAAGAAAACAGTAAAGAAAAGAAAGAGGGTTTGCACAGAGTATCAGAGTTCCTACAAATATTTACACGACAGATACAGGCACTTGTATATCTTTGGTTGGAGAAACCCAACATTGCAGAGTAATGCATTCACAGAGCGTTCGTGTCCCTCACTGTATTTCCAGGGTTCACGAGGCAACTGGTTTATTTTTACTTCTTCTGTTTCTTTGAGTTTGTCCATGTTACAGGTAAGTTCTGACATAGTCCTCTGATGTCTTTTTAACCCTCTGACAGCGCCACCTGCAACAGAAGAGACGGGTTTTAGAGCAGCACAACCGAGACAACTTTTCTTGTGATTTGGCGCTTTACAAATAAAACTGAATTGATTGAATTGAACACACACGGAGCTTTTCAGTTTAAGCTCGATCAGACTTCTTCTGGTCGTTTTGACCTTAGCAAACGCCAACATGGGCTGTGGTCACTGATTCATGGGATGGGGCATCAGATCTCCTCAGTAAGCTGCCGTGAGGAAAGCACTAAAATATTTCCTGACTCGTCTCAGCCAGACTTTATCTCCTCACTCTGCTTCAGTGCTGCGTCAGCACTGGACTCATTATCGTCCTGGCAACGGGGGAAAGACTCTCTGGCTTGTTTGTGCTTCTCTAAACAAATCACAATCATCTTGAGGCGCTCAGCTCGGAGAGAAGCGACGACGCTCCTGCAGAGCAGCGTCCGAGGGGCAGATGAAGGGGAGGAGAACGCTGGCTGAACTGGTCGGCCAATAGCAGGCTGACGCCAACAGCCGACTTCCTGTGAGTCAGACCAAATCTGAAATGTCACCATCAAAGTGAAGGACATTAAATTCACACTGGAATTAGCCTTTAAAGCGCCCCAAATTCATCTTTGTAAAGCACATTGAGCTCTCTGAACGTCAGCCGGGTGAAGTTCCCGCTGATGCTCCACATTAAAGGCTCACCAGTTCACCAGTGGAGCTGCTCTTCAGCAGAATCAGATCTAAACTGGAAACGTTCTGTGGATCAGTTTTAAACAGGACGAGTGCAGATGAACACATCAGGCTCATCTGAGGACCAGCAGCAGCGTTAAGCAGCGGTTCAGAGCTTTAATGTGGAGTTACAAACGACACATCTGCTCCAATAATCAGCATCAAACCATTAATTAGCAATAAATCATATTAGCTATCATGAACAGTACAATATGTGACCTACAAGCAATAAGGATGCATGTGGCACAACAAGCAGAGAATCAGCAGTTTGATGGATCAATCATTAACCAATCACGGGTCAATCGACGCTTGGCTTGGACTACCTGTTCAGGTCATAAAGCACTGCTGGTGTCTGTTGTACCTTCTCAGGGCAGAAGTCGGGGTTGGTTTGTCGTACTTTGCCGGGTCGCCCCTTGATGACTGCGTAGCAGAACATCGTGATGACCATGACAAACAGGAAGTAGCTCGTGTGCATCAGGTGCAGGTTGATGAGGGATCGGTCGTCCTGGTGAGAGAGATCAGAGTGAAAGATCACGTTTAAACGACCACAGTCCATCTCACAGGGTGCACGTCTGCAGGTGTGCAGCGTGGGAGCACCTGAACGACAACATGGCTGCTCTTAATACAACTCAACGCCTGCTGATATCACAGACAAACTGACGCATTTCCACAAGCTTTACGGACGTTTAAGCTCCCCAAACACAGGCAGGAAGCGGGGACGTCGAGTGTGAATGCTCTCCTCTGTTACTCCGTCGATGATGGAGGAGGCCGTCTCCTGAATCTGTGCGTTGAAGCGGGCTGAGATCAGGTAACTGCGTCGAGGCAGCAAACGTTTTCAGGCTCGACGGACCGTTCAGAGGCCAGCTGTGGTCCTACAATGGGACCATTGTAACCCTGGAACAATCCACCAGCATCCGTATAGAACTAATGCTGTTCTGGCTTTGAGAAAGGGCTTTGTGTTCGGCCACGTTTACCTTGTCTCAGACGAGGGCGAGGGAGCGATCATACGCCACCTGGGTCGTTTTTTTTGGTGAATTTATAAATACGACGTTGTAGAAGAAGAAAATGTACGTTGAGGTATGAAAATGAACGTGAAAGCACACGCCCCTAATCACCTGAGAGCCCATCTGTTCAGGTCAGCCAATGATTAGGTTAAGTCAATGTTGTTCTACAGCTGCTCAAACAAAGCCAGAAAGATGAAAAACAGAAGCTTCACAACCAAAAACCTGCTTTCCTGCACAGATATTTACAGAAAATGAAAAACAAACCCATCAGAAAGAAGGAGGCGGTGACTCACATCAGGAACGATGACAGTAAGCTTTGGGTTGAGAGCGTGGTACACCTTCCCGATGGCTCCTTTGTAACACCAGAACGGGTTGTAGTCCTGACTGTACTTGGTGTCCGAGTCGCGGACTGTGGTGAACACCTTGTACCAAGACGTGGCGTTGGTGTACGTCTCTGGGACGCAGTGCGGCGGCTGCCTGCAAACCAAAGCGAAGATTGACGTCTGCTGGCTGGAGTCATGGAGGCGTCCACAGTGTGGTGTATCATACAGTGTGACGTAATGTGATATTCCACTCTGGACACAACGTCAAAGCACCGATAACTCGGTCAAATCTAACGTCTGATGAAAGTAAACCTATCTGACGGACCCTAAACGGGCACGAGCTGCAGCGCTAACGTCCGACAAGACGCGCGACTGCTCGTCCCTGAAGGCTGCACGGCTCCTGGCGCCCACTTCACCAAATCTGCACCGTGCAAGCTGTGATTTGATAGACGAGGCCACTTCTTCTCGCTCACACTGACACTAATGGAAACACACTTGAGCCTCATGCATGAGCGTGCAAGAGCACCGCGAGACACAAATTCTAATGCAATCAATGACTGCTGGCTAGATATGCTACGAGCTAAATGCTAACAAAGCTAGAGAGCTAGAAGAGCAGAGAGGTGTTTTTCACTTGTTAAGAAATTGTATTTTGCAGTAGATTTCTTGAAATCAAAGCAACGGATCAGAGTTTAACATTACCAGACAACAACTGACAGAGTGAGCGCTCTGTGTTTACAGCTGCTAACATCTGCAGGAAACACGCGTCGTTCCAGCAGCATGTGGAACTGCTATCGGACCTCCAAGGAAACAACACTGGAAGTCATCATGACGAAAATTTAACTAACTTATATACAAACAAATGGAGACTGCACAGCATGCAAGAGTGTACAATAATCTAACTACTGTCAGTTACCAGCATTGTTACAGCTGAACCCAAACCATTGTTAGAAATGAGCCACAGACTTTGCAGCACTGGACTGCATTTTGTCAGCGTCCTGCAGCTCCAGGCAGGGACAGAAAGCGTGTCCCTACGAGTCGGGGAGGCAGTCCAACTCACACTGTGACTGGGAAGATATTGCTGGCCGCAGTGATGGTCATGCAAGTGCTGAACACCACCTGCTCGCAGTGGCCGTGCAGCACGCAGTCGTCTGAGTTCCAGGATAAAGGCAGGGTGAAAGTGATGTTTATTTCTTCATGGGCCTCCCGGCCTACGCACAAAAACAAGAGAGAGCATAACAGATTGTTAGGAAATAACAAAGATGAGAGAAAAGGCAGTTTTAGCTTAAGTATCTCTGAGAGCGACGGACGGCCACAATTCATACGCCTCCAACTCGCACGGCCACATTCTCTTGTTTTGTGCTGACATAAGAATAATTGCCCCGGATTAGCCGGGATCAAGCTAAAACAAGCTACAGGCCCAAAGAGGGGCGACTCCTAGATCTCAGACAATTATCAGAGCCTAGAAGAGCCCGAACGGCTCATACAACACCCACAGCAGGCGACCAGCCAGAGCCACAGCGGCAACGTCTGACGACACACAAAGCTACTCCCCCGATATCCAACGGCCGCACACGCTGACGGGATATCCATCACACCGTAAAGAGGATTAGAGGAGCATCAGTCAAAGGGAGCGGGCTCCGGGGTGTGACTGAGGATAGAAACAAAAGGGACTCCGGCTCCCACGAGGCGAGTCAAACGGCCGACGAGGACGAGCAAATCTGAGTCTTTCCAGTCATCTCAACGTTTCTTTTCAGTCAAACACACCTTCAAAATGATCGAGAGCCGTGACCGAAGATGAGCATTTACACAGAAAACCAGCATGTCAAAGTAACACCTGACGTACAGTAAGTGCTGGTCTGTTTAACAAAAGGTTTGAACACACGTTCACATGTTTTTGTAAATAAAACGTTGCTATTATCTTATCAATAACATGAACAATTGATACCTGCAGGGCTATAAAACAGGAGGCTGGCATTCCCTCTGCATGCTCTTCATCTCTTGTTCAATAAGCCTTATTTAGACAGGACTATTTACTCAAGGTAATTAAACATTTGCAAAGCTCGTTACTGGCTTTGCACGTCTATGTAGTGGCTTTATAATTTAAGACAAGGGTACATGTTGCTGGCAAACAGCTAAACCTGTAGCTACTGTAGCAGCGTAAAGCACATTTAGTACTTTAGTCAATACACAGCAGGTATTTAGGGCTGTAATGGACTCTGGCAGAGGGCTGAAACCACAGATAAGGCCAGTCTGGATGGATTATTACTTAATTATAATGTAGCGTGCTGTAAAAAGGATATAAGCCCATTTGAACAGTGACAGACATGCAGAGTTTTGCTCTTTGCTCATGTAGAAGAATGCAACCACCCCACTTATCCTCACAACAACCTAATGTCCACTGGACGAGAGTCAGCGCGCACAAAGTCCACCAAAGACGGGTCTGTTTGGAAGTCTTCAAAGATGACACTTAAGTATGAAATTGAGTTTTATTCGCTTAAAGTAGACGCAGAACTTTGCCATTTGGCTGATTTAAACGCAGCCTGAAACCTGCCAAGTTTCTGTGCTGCAGTCTTTTCTTCCATCCCTCTAATTTCTCTCTCTACAGAGTCAAAACAAAAGGAAAGAAAAACACACAAGTAAGTGAGAATTCACAAACGTATAGCTGAGCACGCAGACAATGAAGGCAGCGGCGTCTCCCTTTGCCCCGCTTTGTGAAAGCCTTCGGCCTGAAACCTATAGGAGGAGCGGCCCAGCGGGAACAGCTTAACGTTACGCAACGCCGCCACTGTTTGCTCGCCACGCTAACGTCAAGTCACCACACAAAGAGGTAAATTAAAACCCATTAAGAGGACAAACTCCAGCCCTCAGACAGCTGCCACACAAAACAGTCCAAGCCAATAACATACACACAGCATGTATGCACCCCCGCATGACGATTTTATGTTTTTATGAGGGTAATGAGTGTGAGTCAGTGCAGTTAAGCAGATGTGCCATCTGCAGACTCTTTCTTCATTTCAGCCCACTGCAGGCAGCTGTCGTGTGCGCAGTGTCACATGACCTGCGGCCGCAAGACGTGACTTTTAATGCGTTAACACAGGCCGTGATGCAAAGGTGCGTTTCATCGTTCAACGGCGTGTTTAACGAAGTGCAGTCTCACTGAGATTTATGGCGACGCTGTACGTGCTGGACGGGTTCTTTAATGTGGGATTTCTTTCAGGAAGTGGAACACACACACACAGATTAGTTATTTGAGATTCCCTCATGATCGATTTTGACATTCATTAACAGCTTCAGGTTGATGTGGCCGTATCTCTGACTCCTGCGCTGGTTTTGCAGTAGTTATTGGTTAATCCTCGCCGTCCTGCCTGATTTCCTGTTAACACACATGGATTCTTTCTGAACCCTGGCCGATGATGTGAAAGAACTCACCGGACAGGCCAACTTGCTGCCCCAGCACTGTGGCATACAGGTGGGTGATATTGCGAGAGTAGCCTCCGAAAGGGCGCTGGGGGTCCAGCGTGAGGGTGATGGGGACCGAGATGTTGATGGGACCCGAGTCCTCGAGCAGGAGGGGAACCTGGGTGCTGGAGCGAGCTTGGCCGCTGGTCACCACCATGCTCTCCGGCGTGGTCGACTCGTTCAGGCCGTGCTTTATCGTCTCGTTCTCCGACACGCAGAAGTCCAGCTCGTTGAAGCGCAGCAGGAAGGTGTTCCAGTCCTGCGAGAGAGTGTTTTAATCATTGATTAATGACCTGATCGCTGCGTGGGACTGTCCATGAACTCACATTAAACTTTCCCACATGAGAGGCGGAGGGGCGTGCACAGAGCTTCCTTTGTGATATTTAAGCTTTGTATACTTCTCAAACTACTTTTTCTATGCAGGTATGGTACTGAATGCAGCCCTTTGATTTGCATATGCTTCCTGTTCAAATCAGCATGCAAAGCTTTACTTCCATGTATGCACACTGTAATCTTTACAGGGATGAAGGGTTAAATGTACTATATAAAGTAACTTGCACAGTACATGAAGAAAACCTGACTTCCCCCTTTTGCTAAGCTAAAATGAGCTTTGTTTAGCTGGGAGAGCCGAGAAAAGGCTGAACACATCACAGCACAGATGCAACGTGGTTCAACATTTTGGGCATCCTCATGGCATAAAGCAGGCCACAAAGGTCATGAACTGACATTTAGCATTAGCTGTGACCTTATGTTTCTGGTATTTGAGAGACACTTAATGGAGCAGACTGTATAATTTCATCTCTCTTAAAGCGCCGTGTGGATGAGGCTCACCTCCGTCAGCTCTGGAGACTTGATCTCCTTAATCTTGAAGAAATAACCGATGGTCAGGAAGGCGATGGCCACTGCACTGACGCTGATCATGAAAATGACCAGGGGTGGACGGTTGTTGATGTAGCTTCTCAGGTTCTCTATAGGATTTAACAGGTACACCTGCACGTGGACAGATACACAAGGTGCCAACGGTTAAGCAATGATCTCACGTATGACAGGGATTTCTAACAGCGGTGAAAAATGAGCACTTTAAAGAGTTCATTATCTCCATGATCGATGTGTTCATCATAAATAATGAAGTGACAGATCTACAAATCTGACCTGAACAACGGATAATGGTTGCCTCTGGCTGTTTAAGCACTTCATCAAGTATTTAAGGGGTGATGGGTCAATAAAAAGACAAGAACATGTGGTGGAGAAGCGAGCAGCAGACCTGGACAGGGTTAAAATTATGCAAAAATCAAAGGTAGTTCAGTCTAATCCGAGTCAGTATCAGATGACTTCTTTCAGATTGAAAACAGATGTTGACTAAGAGAAAAAAGCATCATCCGTAGCGCCTGATTACGGTTACTTAAACTTCTACTTCATAACGTCGCGTTTGATACTGCAGGATGACGGTGATGTGTTCAAGTTCCCAAGTTCCCCATTTGAAAAAGCAACACTTAAATTGCTTCGTTAATCAACTACAAACGAACCAGATGTTTCATTTAGAAGAGCACAAACGTCAACCTGACGACAAATTTACAAAAAATGAATCTTTTTGTCAAAACTCCTGAAGAACAGACCAGTATCTCCAGCACTGTATCTTCAGCGTGGAACCAACTTAAGAAATAGAGACACAATTCTCTGATTCCAGCCTCTTAAAAGTGGATATTTTCTGCTTCTTTATTCCTTTATGACAGTAAACTGAATATCTTTGGGTTGTGGAAAAAACAAGACATCTGAGGGCCTTCATCATGAGCTTTGGGAAACACTGAATGACATTTTTCACCATTTAATGGACCAATTAACTAATCAATAAAGCCAGAAAACAATCAGCAGATTACTGGACAATGAAAACAATAGTTGGTTGCAGCACTACTTTAAAATGCACAATATTTTATACTTATAATCAACTGTGCACCGGATACAGAGCAGTAAGAAGGTGGTTTTACGTGTTATGTTAAAGAAAAACAGGATTATCAATCTCTAAGCATGAAAGCCACTGCAACTGTTTTACAAGGTAATTTTTAAGTTTCAGCCTCTTTGGTTGTTTGTGTTTTAAGAGTTTTAATTATGGAGCACAGGTAATAATAATAATAATAATAACCCTGAATGTGTGAGTTTGACAGGTCAAGTCCTGCCGCTCCTCATCATTCTGCACCACCTGAGACACTGAAGCTACCTGCTTCTGCACGACCCTTCCCCAAATTCCTCCAAAAAACATCTTGTGCGCCCAGTGCGGCAAGACAGACTGGTTTCATGGAGGTCTACCATGCTGCTTTCTCATCGTCCTAAACCGGGCTGCAGCGATCAGTGAGGACTCAAAAGTTGACATTTTGCTGGAGCGAAACTGTAAATAACGTCAATGCTATCGACTTGCAGCGACCCCTGCTACCTCAGAGAGGCTGTAATTCAGGCTCTACGACGTGGAGACATTTGGTGTTAAACACGGTAACTTTAACCTGCAAAGGTTTCGCTTTAAACGCTGTTTGTCTCTCCATCCGAGAGCCCGCAGCCAGGTGACAGAGGCTGCCAACCTTTAGCACGGTAAGCTAGCCACCTGGCCCTGTGACAATTTTTCCAGGATGTGACAAAAGCGTGACAAAGCTGACATATTAAAGATCGGACTTAAACGCTACCGACATAGCTGGTTAAATGTAATGCAGCAACACTTGAGCAGTTCTCACCATTTTTTCTTTCTGTGCATGCGACGGATGCTAGCTGGGAGGTTCGTTGCGGGCCACAATAAGGCAGCGGTTTAGCTGCGAAGCTAGCCTGTGCTGCTAGCTTACTCGCTTTCCCGAAGCTATTCCCTCCTGGAGAGAGCGCTGAACAGCGAAAGTCGGTGTTCGGTGGAGACAGCCAGGCTTTCAGCGTAGGAAACACCGCGTATACTCCTTCCCATTCTTCGCTCTATAACGTTAGTTCACGGCAGCTCTGGTGAGAAATGCCTCCTGCGTTCAGACTGGAATAACGTCAATAATGTTTCTGGGTCCTCCCCGCCGATATCCCCTCCGCGTACCTGCACTGCGTAGTAATAGCGTCGCAGCGCCGCCTTCTCGTTATTTCCGTACGATGTGCGCCCGAAATTGTTCGTCTGTGCATTGAATGGTGTTCCTGCGTACGCCATTTACGTAGACGACGAGAGCTCTTTCAGCGTGTTTACAAATTTCTGAAGGATTTTTCTCTGTCGGAAATATATCAGCGAGCGGGGTCGCGCAACTGTGCGTTAGATATGCTTGTTTCGCGAGTCTAACTTTCTTCTTTGGCGTTTTTAATGTTTTCACATGTGCTGTTTCATCAGCTACATCATTTTGTTTTGTTTTTGACTGTTGAGTTTGTTAAAGCTCTGTTCTGCAAGGAAACAAGATGGCAAAGAGGTGAAAGTAACGATTACTGAAGGAGGTACACTGTCAACAACAACAACAACAACAATATTATTATTATTATTATTATTATTATTATTATTATTATTAGTTATTGAGGTAAACTACCTCTCAAAGCATGAATGGCATGTTTTCTGACCAAGTAAAAGGTGATGATTGAAGTCCATTTCTTACAACATATCTGGAAGTACCTGAATGCATCACTACCACTATAAAATAGTAACTTCTACATTTTTCTACATTAATTAGCAGGGCAAGTTGTGCGGCGCTGGGTAGGCCAGCTTTATGTTTCGTTTTACTGCTCACAAAATATTATTATAACCAGTATTTCTTGACCACTGAGAGCCCAAGAAGCTGTGGGTTCACATGCTAATTGGTCTGCCTTGATCCACCCCTCAACGGTTAATGCGTTGTAGCATGTACGCCTGTTTAATAATCACACCCACCATCTATTCAGTTTTAAGTTTTAGCTCTACGTGAAGTGCTCCGCGTCAGCAGATGGCGGTAGTACATCCTGCTACATGTTTAAAGGTCTATGAACCCATATGAACCCATCGAGCGTTGTGAAGCCGTGACAAAGCCACTGCTGTCCACGCTGAACCCACTTTAGCTTTAGCTTTGGCTAGTTGCGTCAAGGTACTGAGATGTACGTATTCCATAACCGGGTCACGGAAATTTGTTATCGATCCTTCGAAATAAAGCAAAACAAATTTCAGCGATTGAAATAAACAAGGCAACTCACATGGTCTGTAAGATGGAGAAACACTTTGTGCTTAGTGAAAAGGGTTAAACACTTCATTAAACATTACTGAAAATGCCTAAATACAAATTTGTCAGCAATGTAGCTTTTATATTGTGGAGGCAAGCCGGAAGTAAGTTTTATCTTTATGACGTAATTCTAGTACACTTGACACTGATGAACAGTTGCCTAACAACAATGAGGAAGGGCAGCATTAAAAACAGCGCTATCATACTTTACTGAGCTTCTACAAGGTACGGTAGCTAAATATGTGCAGTTTTATAAACGACACGTCAACTCATTTTCGATAGCTGTTGTTCAGTGTGTTTGCTAGCAAAGCTAACAGTTTGAATGTGTAGGTGGAACAGAGGGAGTATGGCTAATGCTAATCAAGCAGTTAGCCAAAAAAAAACTGCCTTGTTACTTTTCTTGAACACGAATAACTGTTGGTACTTAAAAATGTGTGGCCTTCTGTTTATTTACGGATAGATTAGCAGAAATCGTTTGGCAGTAATTACATTAACGCACACCATCATCTCCTTTCTCATATTAAACTGTCTGAATGTATACCACCTTCTCTGTACTCACTATGTTCTTTCAGTGTAACCTGTTAGCTAACGTTAGCTATTAGTATTTAGATATATAGCACTGTTTCTGTTCTCTTTATACTGGGTTTTTTTCGTATAAGTTGTTAGCTAACGTTAGCTGTTTTAATTCAGATTTATAGGACTATTTCTGTACTATTTATGCTGTTTTAGTGTAACCTGTTAGCTAACGTTAGCTGTTCGTGTTTAGTTGTGTAGCACTGTGTCTTTAAGCTATATGCTATGTTTGTTTAGTGTAGCTTGTTAGCTAGCTGTTTGTGTTTAGATGGGTAATCATCATTGTTCACATACTGAGGGAGGAATCAAGAGGGCCTTTGTAAATTTCTGACATTTGGGTGATAAAACAACTGTTGGTAATGAGGAAACGCGTGTCAGTGTCATTAAATCTAATCAAACATACATTTACACATATTAAAGACGTGATGAGAGATAAACTAGCACCAGCAGCTAGAGAGTCATAATGAGCTGGGACAAGAATTGGTGCATTTCTTTGGGCTCACTTGTTGGGACTTACTTTGG
Source organism: Chaetodon trifasciatus (assembly GCA_037975065.1). NCBI lineage: Eukaryota > Metazoa > Chordata > Actinopteri > Chaetodontiformes > Chaetodontidae > Chaetodon > Chaetodon trifasciatus. The sequence goes on along the minus strand of JBBMOE010000031.1, from coordinate 4,746,004 downwards.
CCCTTTCATGTGTATTGGGAGGCACCATTGCTACCGCTAAACTACTTATATTTTCACTGTGAAATGAGTGCTGATATGTGGCACAGGTTTTGGTTAAGGTACCTTTATGCTCACTGATAGTTCCAGTAGTGTCTGATATGCCAAAACAACCTTTTTATATTGATCAAAAATGAGTTATCTCTCTAACCATTATATCCTTTTGCTTTCTTTAGGTTGCAACTTTCCCACCGTCAACACTGGATGCAGAGACGGCTCATTTTTTTAGCTTCCAAGACTCTCTGTGTAGGCCTACAACCTGTTGGAGGACCTGTCAGGTGTCAGGAACTGTGGAAAGTGTGTAGAGGCTTTTCAGCTGCTCATGTGTCAAAGTTTTCCCAGCAAATCCATCATTTCTCCTCTGTATCCCACACACACAAACTCCTCCGAAACAGTCCTCCACAGCTTTCCCCACATCAGTGTTTCTTCAGCGAGCCGGATATGGCAGAGCAGAGGTTCATCGTGGAGTACGCCAAGCGAGGCACCGCAGGATGTAAGAAATGCAAGGACAAAATCCAAAAGGGCATAGTGCGCATAGGGAAGATCGTGCCAAACCCTTTCAGCGAGTCTGCCGGGGAAATGAAGGAGTGGTACCATGTGAAGTGCATTTTTGAGAAACTGGAAAGGGCGAGAGCCACCACCAAGAAGATTGAGGACATCACCGATCTGGAGGGCTGGGAGGAGCTGCAGGACGAAGACAAGGAGCTCATTAATAAACATGTGTCAGGTACAGCAGGCACACACTCAGAAAGACATTTTTATGCTGTTCAAAAGCCAGATTTTTCAGTAATGTTCAGCACAACAGCCAATAAAACTGTTGCTTGTGTCCTCTTTATACATGCATAACCTGTTATTGTGGAGTTCACTGGGGCACTGACCTTTGACCTTTCTAGGAAGCACATAAAAAGGAAGATTTTCGTCATTAATGTGATTGCACATAACTCACATTTTTGGAAAATCATATGTAAGAAAGGCTGTAGTGCAGTGTTGATACTGAGTTATCTGTCCATAGAACCTCAACCTTCAATATTGTACAACCTGTTAAAGAGCATCAGTCGATCTATCACTTCTCCAAAGGGATAATAATATAACAATGATAATAGAGATGAGTTTTAAACATAATCCAGAGGTTTCACTTCATATATATGTGAAACAAGTGTGCCTGCTGTTACTTTTGTACCTTTAACATCCAGTGGTGACTATGGATGAATTGTATTCAACACCATGAAAGGTGTGTCTCACATCATTGCACATAATGTCACCTGACCTGTTCAGCCAGAACATCTACATCCCAATTATTAAAAAGCTGTGATGTTATATAAGACACAAATGAAACAAAACGGGATCACTTGCTAATCCTTCCTCACACACACTCAACTGAAAGCAGCACAAAAACAACATATAGCAGCATGTTTCAAACAAGTTGGGACAGGAGCAGCTAAAGACTGCGAAACTGGGATTAAACAACAGAACACATATAAAGACTGTGTGTGTGTGTGTGTGTGTGTGTGTGTGTGTGTGTGTGTGTGTATTGTACATGATTGTGTACGCACTGACATACAGGTGTGATAGTATATATGAAGGCAGACGTGACACAAGCGGATCCTTTCAGAACTCATTCACTGTTGACATCTTTGCTCTTTTTTAGATTGATGAAAAATGGTCTCTGATGTCAAACAGTTCCTTATTTGTTCTCAAGCTGCTCGTCTCGTCTTGCAGACCTGATGGCCAAAGTCAACGCAAGTCCAAAGAAGAAGGTGCAGGCCAAGATGAGCACCACCGGGCAGCTAATGGCGCCACCTGCAGACCCATCTGTCAACGCTCCACGCAAGTTCTCAGGCTTCACTGGTGAGAAACAACAAAAATAACTGAAGTATTGAACATAATGTACTGCGAGAGTGGATGTTTGTGTCATTCTGAGGGGGCCAAAATGAGCTTCAGTGATCAGAAAGAGCAGAATGAGTTCAACTTCTGTCTGATTCTCATGCAGAGGAAAGGGCCCTGAATGCACCACTCTTTGTCCTAAATACCATTTAAATCTGCCTTATTGAACTTCATTTTTAATGCTAAACTGCACGCAGTGAGATCCAGAATGTGCAACTAAACATGTGCATGTAGGTTCAGCTCTGAGTGTTATTGTCTCACAAGAGGAAAGCAGAAAAACACGCATTCACCAAACACAAGCTCAAGAAAAGAACAAGAAGACAGCTGAAGTTCTCATCCTATCCACACAGCACAGAACACAATAAAAGGTTCATGTGATAAAAGCACGTAAGAACATAAAGCGCTGAACTGTGCACCTTAATTTTAGAAAGCTGTATGTCTGATGAGAGAGGAGGGATCCAGATAACTTACAGAGAGGATGGTTCAGATTTGCTTCAGTGGTTTTTGTTCTCTTGCTGCTAAAAATCTTGTTTCTTCGACAGTTTTGTCTGCTAGATTTCTGTTTTTCACTTTCAAAATGAACATTAATAACAAACAGCAGAGAGCAGCAGTACACCGTTCTACTGTCTAGTCTGCCCAGTCCGCTGTGATGTTTGTGGTGCTGGGAAATAGTGGCAGAGTGAGACCTCTTACTGTGAGCAGCACCATCTTTGCCATCAGAAGCGCTCTCCACCTCGGCGGCAGGTCATCCGTCCCCGCGGTGGCGGATGCAGTGAATGGACTCACTGATGAGCAGATGTTTGTATGGGTTCACCAACCAATCACGAGCAACCTATCGTCACATTATTAAGTCTGGGTGCAGGCATGCTGCTGATTGGCTCACTGGCTGACATTTATTAGACAAATGTGGTGCTGAATGACGAGACATTTTTTGATGCTCGATAGCTTTAATGCTTTTATTTTGGAAACAGCAGATCAAAACTGTAATTTAACTTGAAAATGTTTCAGAGAAATTCTTAGCATTAAGCTAAAGTATAAAGGCTAAAAAAAAATACCTCTGAAACCGGATTATCACCTTCAAAGTGGTCAGCAAATTCTGAAAGTAACAGCTAATCATCGAAACCGCTCATATCAGGATGAAATGAGCTTGACACCGTGAGTCCAAGCAGAATAAATGCACTTTGTGAAATCGTCTCATCACCTGTACTTCCACTCTTCACTGTCAGCTGCGAAGGCCGGCGGCTCCGGCTCCGGCTCCGGCTCCGGCTCCAGCCCGGGACCCTCCACCTCCTCCCCTGCCAAAGTCAGCCAAGGCAGCACCCTCTCCGCCCAGCTTTGTGACCCCCAGCACAAGGACTGCCTCCTGCGAGAGTTTCGCAAGCTCTGCGCCATGGTGGCAGAAAACAACAGCTACAACACCAAGACGCAGATCATTGAAAAGTTCCTGAAGAAGGGCTCAGGTGGAGGTCGGTGTCTTCATGGGTTTTTGTTCAGATTTCAGCGTGTGACAGAACCGGAGGCCTTTTGCCTGAAATCTGCTCTTCTTCCCGGTTAGATAAGTTCCACGGGGATCTTTACCTGACGGTGAAGCTGCTCCTGCCGGGCGTCGTGAAAAGCGTCTACAACCTGAACGACAAGCAGATCGTGAAGCTCTTCAGCCGCATATTTAAATGCAACCAGGACGACATGGTGCGCGATCTGGAGCAGGTCTGTGATCCACATGAGCTCTGATCGTCTGTGGATGTTCAGAAGTTCAACACCTGTGCTGAATGTTTGATTTTAGAACTAAAAATCATCAGTTTGATCGATGTTCTTGGATTGAAAACACATTTTTTAATTTCAGGGCATTTTTTTTATTTTCAGGGCGACGTGTCGGAGACGGTGAGGATGTTCTTCGAGGAGAGCAAATCATTTCCCGCGGCCGCCAAGAGCCTCCTGACCATCCAGGAAGTGGACGCCTCCCTGACCCGCCTCGCCCAGCTGACCAAGGAGGACGAGCAGCAGACCGAGCTGGAGGACATTGCCAAAAAGTGAGACATCATCGTAATGACCGGGTGGTAAAAGAGCAGAGATGAGGTGATTCGGGAACACGATGAAGCTCTGCAGACCTGCTCTTCGTCAGCCTTGTTGTTTCATTCAGCCGCTCCTCTCCTCGTCATGTTTTTATTGTGGTTCCAGGTCTGTCAGTGAGCGTTCATATAGGTTTTTAAACAGCAGACATATTACCACGAAAAACACGTAAACGGCAGGAGGACAGATTTTGTGATTTCTCTTCACCGTGTTTGGAAATGCTGCCATCGTTTGCTCCCACCTGTTTTGCTTGCGCCGCTTTTTTATTGTTGGTATTTGTTGTCTTTTGCAATTTTCCCTTCATTTTCCATTGTGTGCCTCGGGCATGTCTAACGCACACACACACACAGACTGCACGTCTTCATTTGACATTCTGCCCTCCGCAGCAGCCGATGCCAGAGCAGGACTCTGTTTATTTGTCAGAAATTGCAGCTTGCTGCCTGCAAACAGACTGAAGGATTATTTTGTGCTGTACTGAATAAAAGGTCTGCGAGTGTCGTGACACGGCGGGACAAAGCAAAGCAGCGCGAGCTCAAGCCGCCTTCCTGTCTGTCTGAAACTTTGTCTTTTTCTGAATATTGACTGTTTCTGTGAGTTCTTTTATATTCACTGCTCGTGTTGTGTTCTCTGTCGTCACAGATGCACCGGAAACGACTTGAAATGCATCATTCGACTCATTAAACACGACCTGAAGATGAACGCTGGAGCAAAACACGTGTAAGCGTCTTCACTCTGTTCTTTCAGCGCTTTATGTTTTCACGCCGAGCTCGAACTCCTCTCTCTTCATTGCCTGTTGTGCAGTTTGGATGCTGTGGATCCAAACGCCTACGACGCCTTCAAGGCCTCGCGTAATCTGGGCGACGTGATTTTTCGGGTGTTGAGGAATCAGCAGGAGGCGTCTAATGGTTCAGGACCCAGGAAGCTCCTCACTGTGGAGGCCTCGCTCATGACCCCCGTCCAGCCCATGCTGGTGAGTACCACAGCTGAAATGGGACGAATGTACACACACACACACACACACACACACACACACACACAGTTTCAAACAGTTCTTCCTATTTTACACATTCAGTCTTGATGTGTTTCAGTGCAAAGCAGGTGAAATCACTGCCGTCCAAACAGTCGGGAGTCTGGATTCTGTTTAAACAGGAAGGTTTTCATGCAAATTCACAAACTTGCCCCGAGCCCGAATCATCATTTAACTCAACAATAATGGTATTTATTTATTCATGTAACATCTGTCATACAAGAGAAGCAGCTCAAAGACATCACATGCATGAATGAGCATAAAAACAGATGGAGGATGAAACACACTCGATAATAACGGTAAAAATAAGACAGAATAAGGGTGAAAATAAAGACAATGCGTGAGATGAGATGGAAAATAAAACCACTGAATGATGGTAGTAAAATAAGCATGTATAAAGAGGAGCAGCAGTGGAGACATTCAGCGAGCTGCTTCCCTGATGTGGAGTGTTTCACAGCTTTGGGCCGTCAAAGTCAAAGTCTGCATCTCTTATTCTGCTGCCTGAAGCCTCCAGCAGGCCGGCAGCGGACCATCGCTTGGCAGGCTAACGTTGGCTAGCATCGGCCAGCTCGCTGCGGGCTTGTCTGGACACAGTCAGCAGATACTCGCTGTGTCCCGGGATGAGCGGGTGGAACAGCGTCGGCTTCGGTGTTGAGTTTGTGGTAAAAAAGCTCTGGAAAAAGGCCACTGAGGGCTGAAAACAGCACGTCGGTGAAAATAGTGAAAAAGTTAACGGGATTGGCTCCTGAGGTGTGTGATGTGTGAAACTCCATGTCATTGGTCCACTGCTGTTCCGAGGTGGACGCTCAGAGATGATGTTGGCTGTTGATTTCACTCATGATAGGTCTTATATCACATAAAAAACACCTTACAGGCATGTTAACAAAGGGCTTTTTTGACATTTCCCATCCTGATGTGATGCCGTCTGACCTCTGACCTCATGAATTACAGTCAAACAACACTGTGTCCTCCAATAAATGGCCTCATTTAAGTCGTTTTACATTATGCATCCAGCAGTAATAATCAATTCTGGCTTCCAGGCAAGGTATGTGGGTTATCTGTGGACTAAATTAGAAATAGATTTTCAATAAAAGACAGTAATTGTTGCTTTAATAACTTTGGGTTTCAAAAGAAATAAGATACGACCTCCAGGACTGTTGAAGTCATTTAATTGGATGTCTTTGTCCTGAACCAAAGGCTCCGTTTGACCTCTTTAGCAACGTTAGCTCAAAGGCTTCCAGGAGACTTTTACTCTGACTGTAAGCATGAACAAAGAAGTGGATAAAACAGATTTCTGTCCCTCATTTCAGGACGTCAGCTGCTTCTTTTAGCAGATGAAAATGGCCGCGCATGTGTTGCAAACAGACTGAATGAGATCTGTGGGGGGTCTCACTCCTAAAGACGGACAGTATGACGTTCAGACTGTGTCCTGCTGACGTCTGACAGGCAGCAGCTGGACCTCACAGATAACCCCGCTAACGCACGACTATCCCGAGTCCCCGTCCATGAACGCAGCGCCATTCAAAATGTGTTTTCCAAAGAAGCCGCGGAGCGTTAAATTGCACATTACACAGCAGAATTTTAATTGGACAGAATACAAGTAGATTGAAATTAACTGCAGCTATATCACATTTCAGTTTACAAATGGAAAGCACGGTCCAGCTCCCGGCGTCCCGCAGGCTCGCCGCCTCAGTGCCTCAGCTTTAACTTCTCCTCTGTTAACTGCAGTTTGCAGAAGACGCATCAGGGAGAAACACGGATGAGTCCAGAGGAGTTTGGGACCGAAGTGTTATTTGGGGTGGTGAGCTTTGAGATGTGCTTCGTGCACTCAGCAGCAGTCACACTGCCAGTGTGCTCACATCGATTAGTGTAATGGTGCAGTATTATCAGAGAACACTGCTGCAGTGTGGAGAAGGATTTAGGTGAACGTGGACACAAAGACAAGACCACCAGTTAATGATTGGCTTTGTCTTTACAGGAAGCAGCTTCTGTCCTGCTGTCAGGATCAGTATTGCTCTCTTCTTGATGATAATACTGAGAGTATCTGCTGAGATCTGGAAACAGGGCAACAAAGCCACGAAACCCGAGCAGTCAGAAGCTCAGACGGGTTGTCATCAGATTAAACTGGAACTGGTCCTCGAGTCCATCCCTGTTCGTCTGCTGGGTTCAACGCTCTCACTGTAAATTGTGTGACTTCGCAGCGACGCTCGTTTTCCTCCCCGCGTCTTCCTCAGCCCGTCTGCTCGCTGTAGCATCAGCCCGTCTGTCTCCGTCTGAAATCAGTGGAATGAGAGAATATTTGTTTTCTTAGTCAAAGAGAACGATCTGCTCTCCCTGTGCGCGTTGCTAATATTAGAACAGGATGTGTACCCTCGTTAGCAGACGTGCTGATCGGTTGCGGAGGCGCACTGAAGCACACGTTGCACAGAAAGATGTTTCTGCATATTTCTTTATTTGAACTCATCATTGTACAGACGTTACAGCTCACACCGTCGGCCTCTGTCTTCATGAGCCCACTCTTTGGACTGTTCCTCCCTCTCCCCATGTTTCCAGCAGCATGGCTGGAGCTGGTTCTCCATTCCCGTCCCTGCTCTGACTGCAGGTCTCCTGACTGTTGGATTTGTTTTCAGTTCTATCACAGGTATGGTCTGGTATAGCTCGGTGCATTATGGTTGTTTTCCTTTGTGATTTCAGGCAGAGGCGTGTAAATCCATCGAGTACGCCATGAAGAAGTGCCCCAACGGGATGTACTCTGAGATCAAGTACGACGGAGAACGCGTGCAAGTCCACAAGAGCGGAGACACCTTCAGCTACTTCAGCCGCAGCCTGAAGCCAGTGCTGCCACACAAAGTCAGTCCTCTCACGCACACACACACACGTACACACACAGCCGGTGAAGCTGGTGTGACAGAGCATGTCAGGATAGAATCTGCTCAGGTTTCCCATCAGGATCAGGAACCAAAGGCGTTGTCCAGGTCTGAAATTCAGACATTTCCCTCAGTGATTCTCCAGCTTTTGTTTGCTGAGCAGGAGGCTGCGAGCCTGAGACAGGCAGGGGTGAACAGCTCCACGTCAGCTTCATTAGCCCTTCAAACCACCAGAGGCTGCTGCTGTGCACAAAATACACAACACAGGCGCTCAGACGCAAGGTGAAAAGCCTCCTCTGACTTTTCTCGCTGCTCGGCAGGTTTGTCAGTGATAGAAGTCGCGATGCCTTTAAGAACACTCTGTAATTGTCAGCCCTGAGCAGCCATTTAAGAAGCACCAGCTCTAGCCGCCTCTGCTGGGACTTATCTGGAGCTGGTTTGTGTTGCAGTGTGGCCTCCTCTCCTCTGGCTGGCTGTAGACATGTTGCCCTGGCCGTGCTACCCATCAGCCTAATGGCTGGTAATGGACCTCTAGCCACTGTAATTACCAATTTATGTTAATGTTAGGCTATCACTCTGCGGGGGTGCGAGCGGAGTCTAATTACAATAGTCCACGTTTCCTAATGTCTTTTGTTCTGATGAATGACAGCAGCACAGAGCTGAGATCATCCAGCGCAGGGTGTGATGGAGGTGACGTGGGTGTTGTAGCGTGCATAAAACATGTTTTAATCTGCATCAGGTTGACAGTGATGCTCTTTATTATTGAACTGTTTTTACAGTGTCCGCTTCATTAGACACTCTGTCTCTCTGCTCTTGCTGTAATAGTTGTCTCAGATGCTTCTTATGTGTCCTTGAGCTCCGTGTGTCCATGTCCATGTTTCAGGTGGCTCATTTTAAGGAGTTCATCCCTCAGGCTTTTCCCGGAGGCCACAGTATGATACTGGATGCTGAAGTCCTCCTAATCGACACAAAGACCAGTAAACCGCTGCCCTTTGGGACTCTGGGTGTCCACAAGGTGAGAGCAGCGCAGCCAGTTTGACATGTGCTGGACATGAATCTGTCTCCTGTCTCACGCTCTCCTGTCCCTGCAGAAAGCCGCCTTTCAAGACGCCAAAGTGTGCCTTTTTGTTTTCGACTGCATCTACTTCAACGGCGTGAGCCTCATGGAGAGGTAACGTCTTTTCTTTCTTCGTCCTGAAAACATCTTTGCAGAGAATAACGTTACTTTAACGAGACGCTGAAGCAGCTCTTCTGTCTTTGTCCGTCCCTCCGTCTGTTTCAGACTCAGTGCTTTTGTCTTTTTCATGGTTTTACTTCAGATTTTCTTTCCTCTCTGCACTCGTTTCAGTGTGTCTAACAGCATTTTTCCAGGATTAAAGAAAGTCTTTAGTATATTTGTGTAAAGTAAATCTACTGAAGTGTTAAAATGAAGATTCAGTGAAGCCACAGCAGTAATTTCCCGTGTTAGAACATTTTATTATCTTGCAGATAAACACAAAAATGAAGTCCCTTTAATGTTTTTAATCTTCCGACTAAATCAAAAAATATATATAATATGGTACATTTTATGCATCTAGATGAGACGTTAGAAAGAAGCCGTGTGACATTTGTCCTCCTCCTCATGTCCTCCAGGCCGCTGTGTGAACGCAGGAAGTTCCTGCATGACAACATGGTGGAAGTCCCCAACAGGATCCTGTTCTCAGAGATGAAGCACGTCACTGTGAGTGAAACCCTCAGTCTGCAGTTATGTGTGCACATCTGTAACAGCTGGTGATATCGTGTGTGTGTGTGTGCGTATGTGTGTGTGTGTGTGTGTGTCAGAGGGCAGGAGATCTGGCTGACATGATAACCCGTGTGATCAGAGAGGGACTTGAAGGCCTGGTGCTAAAGGACATAAAGGTGAGTCTCTTTGTGTCTCCTGAAGGAAACACGCCGATGGAACACGTGTGTGTGTTTAACATGTTCAAACTCTGCACGTGTGTGTGTCTCAGGGCAGCTACGAGCCGGGAAAGCGCCACTGGCTGAAGGTGAAGAAGGACTATTTGAACGAGGGGGCGATGGCCGACACGGCTGACCTGGTGGTCCTGGGGGCCTTCTATGGAAAAGGCTCCAACGGTCTGTAACCTCCAGCACGTTCTCTCCTTCATGCACTGGATTTGTTTCTCACCTCCTGATGCTCTCAGTTTAGCCACTTCCTTCACACTATATAATAGGAGTTGGCCTAAAATGTACAGATTCTGTATGTGCACACTGACTGGATGGAGGAATTCACTTAAATATAACCTTCTTACAGTGTGAATACAGCCCAGCATAGCAGCATTTTCTCTAAAAATGTGTGTATATAACACGAAGCATTAGGAGAGGATGTCATTCAGTAAAGCACACAAGCAGGCAAGATACAGGAGCCACTGAGGAGGCTGGGTAATGAGCATGGAACACAATGGAGGCATAGCAAATGCAAAACAAAGGTACACATTTGGAAAGCACGGCTAATGAAGACAGCTCATGCCGTGTGAAGACAGCTAATAGACACCAAACAACGCGCCAGATGAAACACTTGTCATAACGCGCTGCTGGACAAAAGTGGGACGTAGAAAACTGCTTAAAAAGGCCTTAACAAGCCGACTGAAGAGGCTAGTTTTAGTGAAGTGAGTTGATGCAGAGTGGGCGTGTGCATTCAAAGCCTGTGCACAGATTACTCTGTGGGTCTGCACAGTCTCCACAGGCAGCGCTTCTGCTGAAGCCGGGTGTCTTCTGTCCACCAGGGGGCATCATGTCCAGTTTCCTGATGGGCTGCTACGACCCACACTCCAAGAAATGGTGCACAGTCACCAAGTGCTCCGGAGGCTACGACGACGCCATGCTGGCCAGGCTCCAGAAGGAGCTGGATGTGATCAAAATCAGCAAGGTCAGAGAGGATCCCCTCAGAGCGACCTGGAGTATCGAGCCGGTGTCACAGAATCAAATATTAACCGTGTGTGTGTGTGTGTGTGTGTGTGTGTGTTTCTGTGCAGGATCCAAGCAAAATCCCAGGCTGGCTGAAAATCATCAAGAACTATTATCCAGATTTCATCATTCGCAATCCTGAGGTGAGATTTCACTGTGATCAGCACGTGTGTGTCCCTCAGGGCCCGTTGGTCCACCACAACTTTACAGGAGACACGTGCTGCAGAGCTGCGAGGTGATTTCGACCTGCAGATTTACTGAAAACAATCTGGAAAAAGAGCGAAACATTGGACTGAAATGCTGCTTTTCAAGGCTGAAAATAGAACTTAATGAAATCCACAGAACACGCCTTCATGCGGCTTTCCGTGTGTCCGCCTTGTCGTTCATGTTTCCTCTGCAGGAAGCGCCCGTCTGGGAGATCACAGGCGCAGAGTTCTCCAAGTCAGAAATGCACACGGCTGACGGCATCTCCATCCGCTTTCCCCGCATGACGCGCATCCGCGATGACAAAGACTGGAAGAGCGCCACCAACCTGACCCAGCTTAAAGTAAGACGTCAGCAGCTTGACGCACGCACGCCTGCCTCAGTGTGACACCGCACAGGTGTTAATACTGTGTGCGCAGGTCTTCAGTCTCTCGTGAGACAGAGCTTTGCATCTCTTGTCTGTCCTTTAGGAGCTGTACCGCATATCAAAGGAGAACTGCGACTTTAAGGTGACGGCCGGACCGTCGACGTCCAGCGACGACAAGGGCTCGTCAGGGGGAGACAGCGGAGGAAACTCCCCGTCGTCCTCGTCCCACGGAGGCGCCACACCCAAGAGGAGCAGTAAGTCCACAACGTTTGATGTCCAAAACTTTTAAAGCTACAGCTCGTCTGTAGTAAGGATGGTTTACGGCTTTACAGGGATGTTTTAAGAAAGATTTTCACGTAATTATGACAAAGAAAAGCAGAAAATGCTCACTTTGAAGAGGCTGGAACTAGTAATTTTACCAGTTTATCAAAATTGTTGCAGATGGATTAACTGACTGATGTTTTTGACGGCTGGAGTGTTTTTGTGGTCCAGGTTTAGTTAGCAGTGTGCTGTATATTCAGCAGTTGGAATCAGGTTTCAGTCGGACACAGAGTCACAGAAATGTGAGGTATTTATTCACAGTGGAATACAGAAACTTTAACTTGCTCTCCTCACAGACAACAGAAGCACACCCAAGCCGAAGGCGGTGAAATCAGAGCCTCGCACGCCCGGCTCAGCAGCACCCAGCGCCAAGAAGGTAACGTCTTCACCGCGCACCACACGCTCACATGACAGACCCCGCTGTGGTCGTCCTGAGACGTGACCGCTCTGTTTCCCTCCAGGTGAAGAAGAGCGAGAGCGTTCACAGCAACGGACAAACGGAAGCGAAGGCGACCTCTCAGCTGCTGGAGCCGAGAAATGACAAGGTCGGTCAACAAGAGGTTTGTCTTAGTCTGACTGGGAGCGCTGGAACTGAACTGAGACAGCTTGATGACTGCGACTGTTATAGTTGATGAACCATCTGAACGCTGTTTTAGTGTTTTTTAGCCGCAGCCAAAACAAGGCTCTGACCATCAGTTCTGCTGGATTTGATTGCTTTTGGTCGGTAATTGCTGAGATGTGGCATCATGGGTAAAAACAGGCGACTGAAACAATCAAATCCAGCAGAACCGACGGTCAGAGCTTTGTTTTGTCTGTGGCTAAAAAACACTAAAACAGCGTTCAAATGACTCATCAACTATAACAAATTCATCCATTTCAATAACTGCCTGTTTGGTGAATCAGCCTTTTTCAACACGTTGGCTTCTGCTAACATCAGACGAGTGTTTTTAATCAAAGTGTCCATCAGTTCCTAGAATTGGTTTCAGTCTTTTAAAGTCACGTGCTGTATTTAATCACGTCTCAGCATGTCGTAGAGCCTGCAGAGGACTTCAGCCGAGCTCCTCTTGTCGCAGCTTGAACGGTCCTCGTGTTGTGTTTCCTCTGCTCACTGCTGGTCCTCCTCCTGCAGACGCTGCTGGACATCTTCAGCGGGGTCAAGCTGTTCCTGCCGGTCTCCGTGCAGGACTTCGACAAGCTGCGGCGGTACTTCGTGGCGTACGACGGAGACCTCGTGGCCGACTACGACGCCGCCTCAGCCACACACACGCTGGCCGAGCCCGAGGGGGACAGCCAGGCCCAGAGAGTCTCACCCAGCTGGATCTGGGAGTGTATCCGCAAGAGGCGTGTGGTACCCCCCTGTTAGCAATAAAGAGAAAACACACACACAAACACACACACTGCGTTACTCTGTCCTTTAACTGCTGCACACCAGAGGAACTTAACTCTAAATCCACGTTACACAGCATGAACAAGGTTGATCTCTGAGGTCTGGGGAGATGACAGTCTCTGGGTTCAGTTACTCACAGAATGTTTATTTATTCTTTTCAAGTCCTGTTTGTTTCACACCAACCAGCAGCAGACACACACGCTGCGGTTAGTTTGAGCTTTTAGAGTAATTTCAGGTGATTGACTGTGAACACTCGCGTTTGATGTTGTCAATTCACTGATGAAACTGTTACTTTTTGTAAGGAAAGTCTTTAAAGCAGCAACACGAGGACTGTAAGATGCATTTTTTACAAAGAGATCATGTAACATAAATCACAGCGCAGAACGAAGAGGTTTCATCAGCGTCATGAATTATTTTTACTGGAAACTTTCTGCAAGAATTCAACTCAGAAACCAAATTTTTCTGCCATCAGGAATCAACAAAGTGCTGATAAAGATAATAAAATGTCTCTCTCACGTCACTCTGATGCTCTTTCTTCTCTACAAACTGCTTGCTGAGCAGAACTTCACCCAGATCATGAGCAGAGTTCGTAGTTTTAGGAGGGTTTTCCTCCGTCTTTCCAAATCAGCCCTAACTCATGAGACTCTCCGTGCAATCCGACGGGATGCTGAAAGGCTTTTACTGCAGCCTCCTGCGTCTGAATGGCTTTCCAGGATGATTCAGATTTGCCTTTTTATCCCGGGGATACTTTAAGCCGTGAGGTGGTTTAATTAAATGTTTGAATGTGTTGAAGCTCTGAGGGGCGAACTCCACACTGTGCTTCCCCTCAAACACTCAAACCGGGCTGGATTTCTTCTAAACAGGTAAAAAGAAGTGGACTGTCCTGAGTCAAGCGGTCCGTCAGCCACGCTGTCGTGATCTAAACGGGTCAGTTTGAAGCTCTTCTTCTAGTGTTTGGTCCAGAAACGTTCACGTACCTCTGATCAGACGTGCAGGATCACGGCCGGCCCTCATCAGGAATCAGTCTGATCCAGTTTCCTCTTTCCCGAGGACCCTCCTTCAGAGCGACTCCACCACTGCAGGTCGAACTCCTCTTTGAGGTGACAGGGCTAAAAAGTGGAGCAGATGACAGCGTTGACTCACTCGTTTAGGAAAAAAAAAAAGAAAAACCTCAGCTGCAGCACGAAACATTCATTCTGAGCGCGCTTCGTCAAAGTGCTTCTTTGTTTCATGTGAAGGGCCTCGTTTACATTTTCAAAACAGAATGTGTGTAATTAATGCCTCTGGACAGTTCTTTTATGAGAGGAGGAAACTGTAACAGACTGTCGAACAGTTCCCTGCAATAACAGTCATTTCGTCCTGTTGCCATTAACACCCACTAACAGTCCACTAATGCGTTTGTTATATGCTGAAGCGTCTGCTGTCTGTTCTGCTGCAGCTGCTCGCTTCCCTTCACAAATCGCACACTCATTATTTTCTGAAAACACTAAAATAAGAGACGTTCTAGCGGCTCAAGTGACACGACGGCAGTGTGTAAACAGAAGTTATGTTTTACAAGCGACGTTTAAAGAAATGATTGGCTGAGGGTGAAATTATGACGGCTCACTTAATTAAGCTTTAGAGCAATAAGAGTGACGAGGAAAATATTTGTCCTTCAGTCGAGGCAACAAATGTGTGTTGGGAGGTTTTAGCTCCTTCATAATAAACGTTCATCTCTCCCACTGGTCCAGACATCCACTGGGCTCCTTTCACTTCTGTCCATCACTTTGATCATTAATGTGCATCAAGTTCGGTCAATGCTGCAGCGTTATGCAGGACTAAAGGTCAAATCTGTCAAAAAACTGGGAGAAAATAGTGCAGGCTTGATGTTCACTGTGATGGATCACACGACAGGTTTGAGGAAAGTGAATGGAAACCAACGGCTGTCTAGAAAAACAGAAAAGTCATTCAAATGTTTAAAGCTGCTGTGATGTAAAGTACGTGTGGTTTGCAGTAAAACTGCTTAATGTAAACTACAACAGGACCAACATGAGCTTCACCAACAGGAGATCCTACCGAGGGATTCAAAGCGAACTCAGCTCGAGTGCTCACACGTGGTTTTGCATGGCGTCCACACAGGACAATGAGGACGAGCGTCCTGGATCAGACTCCGCAGAATGAGACGGCTGTCTGTCTGAGAATTAAGATGAGAAGTCTGCAAAACTTTTCTCACAGAAGTCGCTTTTACAGTGATAATCTGGGAGATTTGAAAATGAATGTGAAGTTACTGAGCTAACAGAATGGCGGCTGAGCCTCTGACACACTGATGAAGGCACTGCAGTATTTAACCATCTGCAGTATGAAGAACTGGACATCTGTGGAAGAAACACTGTGTTAGCTTACCGCTAATGCAAACATCCTACTGCTGCAGCAAGTTGACTTTTTCCATAGAATCCATCATGGCTGCTCACAGAATGATGGAAAAAGGCTAATTATTGCCTGACCTCTTTATTACAAGTTTGTTTTGCAGCCCCCAGACTTCTGTGATCCTGAACATTAAACTGCATTTGCTGTTTCCAACAGTACCTGCAGGTGTCGCCAAATCTACCAGGACTGAAATCTTGCAGACTGTCACTTTAAGTGGAAATAAAGAGCTTCTTCATCAAACCGGAGCTACAAAAAGAGCAAACGTCTCCATTTCAACAAGACGTTCTGACATTTGCCTCTGACGGAGCCTCTCTGACACAATCAATGCTGAGCTGGATGCAGTGGACGCACCTGTCTGGAAGACTTGATCAGCGTTGCGCAGCGCAGACCGGAGCCGCCGGCGCCCACCACCTTCTCCACTCGCTCCAGCAGGATCCTGGTTCTGGGGACGTGGCTCCACGACACGCCGAGGCCCGGCTGCACCTCGCCGCTCTCGCTCCTCGTGACGTGGTTTGTAACCTGCAGGCCGGGACGCCGTCATGGTTAGGCTGCCATTTCTGCTCTCTGTGTGGTTCAGCGTAGCTCGCAGAGACGGTGAAAGCTTTACAGGAAGTGGGACAGCCAGATTGTTCTAATCTAATCAAATGGGACCATCAAACAGCCAATCAAATTATCTTCATCTCACTTCAAATAACTCCAAGTGAAGTGAGGTGAAAGCTGATTATCTTCGCAGCACGCTTTTTAATATGATTAGTCATATTCTACATAATTAATACCAACTGACAAATGGATTTTTGGTTTTAATCATTAGAGATGAAAAATCTTTTTGTTCTTATCTTCATTTTCTTTCCAAATGAAGGCGGAAACAAAAAGTTTTCACTACTGGAGGACGTGTGAGAGGGTTAGCGGAGAGTTCAGGCCGACGCTGGAGACGCTTCGTGCATTTAGAGCAGCGCTCGTCAAGGACTGTGTCATCCTTACCAAAGCGGCTACGTTGAAGTCCTTTGCCATCGTCTTAAGAACTCCTGCCACTTGTATCATCAAGGACATGCCTGGAGGCACAGGAAGTTGTCGAGAGGTTTGTTCGTGCACAGAATACTCTCAGTGTCTTTCAGTGCTGCTTTCTGAGCCGTTCAGGAGAAGCAACTCAGGCTGCAGACATCACTGCTGAGAGCAGTGCAAGGCAAGCTACACATTCACCACTTCATGCTAACTGTCCAAAGGTAAGCTAACAGTAGAGTTACATACAACACCTCTGTAAGTGAGGCTCAACAAACAGACAGTAAAAAGCTTTTCAGTTAAAGAGTCATTTTGTGTTTTCTGAAGTGTTTCTGGAGCTTTTCACGCTGCCCGCAGCTCCTTCATTTCCTTTATTCGCTGCATTGTGGGAGATGAGTTTGCATCATCACTCAAAACTCAAAGGTTTTTACTGTGCATGCGACTGTTTTGAGGTAATTACACCACTTTTCCATAGTGAGCACTGCACACTCAGTACCTGCTCTGAGCAGTATGCAGTGCAGGTTTGGTACACAGCTGCAGCCTTGTTAGCATGCTCAGTAGCTAGCCCCATCTGTAACCTCAGCATGACTCGGCCACATAGTGTTCTGACTCAAGCTGCATCTTCAAGGTATGTTTGTGATCCCAGATGTCCGCTGTCTGCTCAGAATGATAAAATGTTTGCTCGGGCTGAAACCAACATTTACATCCACTGTCTCCACAGAGTGCACCGGCCCAGCCCGCCATCACCACTTCAGCGGCGCGGCATGGCTTCATCCCCGGGTAAATATTTTATCTTTCAGGGCAGAAAGCAAACATCTTCGAGATCACTAAAGTTATCTCAGAAGATGAACTCGCTGGTGGACAACAGGAGTTCTGGCTGCTGTACGTAGGAGGAAAAGTCACGTGACTGGATCAAACATTCAACCAAGTATACTGAAAAGACATTTGTAACTGCTACTAGTGCTATTATACTACAACTACTACTTGTATTTGACCAGACCTGCTCAGGAGTGGATAAGGAGCAACAGCCTGAAGGGAAACAAACTTTTCTTTGTTATAATAAACTCGTCAAAGCTCAAAGTGAGGTTGGTCAGGTGTTAATTCAGCCTTGAATAAATGAGTCTACACAGACCAGACCTGTTTGTTCAAACAAAATCCTTGTTGTACTGGCTGATTCATTAGATCAGTTCTGGAGCTTTCTGTTAACCAATTGTTAGAAATAAAGTTGATTTGGATTAAGAACTTTCACTATTTTCTCTGCCACTGACTCCAGTTTGAATCCAAAAGCGACTCTACGAATGCTGTTTTCACTCTTAATCCTCTGTTTGGCACTAACTTGGCCGTCACGCTTCCGCTCTGTGCAGGAACCCTGCTGTGATTTTCATTTCCAGACAGACATCTGGAGTTTTCAGGCCCGGGTGTAAACACAGCCTCAGGTATGATGGACTCTGATGGACTTGCAGAAAGAGATATCACCTTCATTTTGCTTGCCTCCCAGTAGAGGAGAGATAACAGCCGACACCGAGTCCACGATCACCGCCTTGACGGAGCCGCCGCCAACGGACGCCTGATGCAGAATGTGACAAAATTAGATTGCTGAAAATTTCATCCGTCTTTCTCAAAGGTTCCCCTGATGCAGCGGGGTTGTTGGTGTATTTTACGCAAAGGATAGACAAGAAAAAATACGTGCAAACAGACCTGCTGAAGCCTGCCGCTGCGGAGACCGTGCAGGCAGTCGAGCACAGAGAAGACGTCAAACAAACGAAAGACGTGGATCCTCTGAAGAGCTTCCATCTGGAAAAAGACAGACAGTTTCACACGTTTTATTTAACACATCAAGTGTTATTTGCTTAAAGCTCGCTTCCCGTCATCTCACCTGCTCTTCCGCGTCACTCGTTTCAGACCGCAGCATCTGGAGCAGCCGTTTGGCAGTCAGCCCTCCCGTCGTATCGATGAATATCACACTCTGTTTCAGGTGGTAAGAAATGTGCACTGCGACACCAAAACACACCTGGAAGTCATGACAAGCGTGCAGGGAATCACTGAGGACGCCACGGATGATACGCGTTAGCTAAATGGTAACTGTGAAAAGTGTAGCGTCAGCCAGGGTGCAGTTTCTTATTCTATAGGAGGAGAGGTTATTCTGAAAAGAGCGAATTTATGAGGCTGAAATTATCAGTGATGGAGAGGGAAGGTGGGGAATATTCACCTGAGATTTGCCACTTCCTGGGCCTCCTGACAGCTCTGTTATCTCTCCAGTATACAAGCCTGAATCCAGCAGTTTATCTAAGCTGCAAGAAACAAGGTACGATTCATTACTCACAGCTGCCATCCCATGTAATAAACTATTAAGTCCCAGTGCATCTGCAGAGCCAACAGAAGCTGCAGTTGGGTGAACACAACACAAAGAGAGCTCGCGTTAGCTTCCAGACCATTCTAAAGATCTCTGGCCAGTCATTGGCTGCGTTTTCAAAGTGAATCTATCAAAACATAGATGGCTTTTCATTAATCTCTGTGCGTGTGTGGGATTGTTTTAGTTTTATGTGTGTTTCTATGGAAGATCTATAACGACAATTTAAATTTCCAGCCAAGGATAATATGCATGGTTAAATGTGTAGCATAAACTTGTTTTATGTGCATTTACTGGTGCAACCAAGAGAACAACAGGAGGTGAAAGGACGGTTCCACCACCCTGTTTGCAGTTTGAATGGGATGGTTGTGCTGCAGCAGACATTACCAACACACACTCTGACAAAACGTCTGCCACCAAAATCCCTCAGATGACCAGTATAAAGATAACAACAAGCTGTCGTTGACAAATCAAATAAAACCCTCACACGTTAACATTTTCTATGGACGCTAACACTGTTGTAACCTAAACACAATAATGGACAAAAGGGACTCAGAGGCGACCAATAAATGGACCCTTCTTTGTTATCTACCAGCAGTTGTGAGACATATTTTTCCCTTTTTTATGCACATCATGTAAAATGGAAAGTGATGCTGTACATTCAGGCAGCAGGTTATCTTTCATGAATTGCGGTCAGCTGATCGTGGTATGACTCAGCGTTTAGTGGGTTGGCTAACACTAGCATGTATGGGTTAACTTTTCTAGCTAGCGGCTTTAGCTAGTGAAGCTAAACGAGGTGGTCGGGCTAAGACGCCTCCCATAATGCACCACCTGTTACCACATGAGACACGTTTGAATGTTTGGAAGAAGTCAAACATGGATGTTCAGATTATTTTGTCCAAATGCCACCCCCCACGGTCAAGAAGGTACGTGATGCTCAAATAGAAATCTTACGTATACGCTGTCATGCTGAATTAACCCACAGTTCTCCATCAATTCTTCTTATTTTATCTATTTCTTGCAGTGTAATATTACTGAGGACAGTTAGGGGAAACCTTCTGCCAGCTGAGCTCTTCCTTTCTTTCTCTCTGGCGACACCTCTGGCGATTAGCAGTAACTGCAGGTGTGTTTTTCCAGATCCAAACAGCGCCACCTGTTTGACGTCTTAGGACCTGCACTTAGTTTTCTGTACTCTCCGATCTTGCATGGTTTGACCCCTTCACACACAGGTAAGTTACAGTAAACAGATTAAATTGCATTGAGATGAAAGTCTAAAACAGGGACGTACTGGATGAATCAGGGTCTGCTCTTAAGATTTCCAGCCTTGTCAGTCTTGTTACGGGCTCTTTGTTGCCGCCTCGGTAAATCTTCCCGGAGCTCCACCTTCACACATCCCCACTCGTTTATACGTGACCTCCTCCACCTCAGTGTATCTGCTCTTTTTATGTCTTCACACTGAAGAAACTTAAACAATAAATCACCAGAGGGCGATTCATTTCCGACTGAGCTGAGCGAGGAGAGGATGTGCGGACGAGGTTAAGAGAAGGCCACGGTTGAAAGTTTCACAATCATCTGCGGACAGCCAATAATGTTTCCGTGCTTCCTTAGCCTCAGCCTACCAACCTGATTTCATTTTGTGAACAACAAGCGAGTTCAAAACGGGCGTCAGGTTTATTTACAGCCTTCCCAGCCGTCCACAACTTAAGCTTGAAATATAACAGGAGTAAATGTTTCACCATCAACGCTCGCAGAGCTGCTGTACCCATATTTTCTTTTTCAATTTATGCTGCGGCAGAAGCTCGTTACCTCATCAACACATGTAATGTTATGAAAGGCAGCGCTGAGAGAGAAAAACGCCTGTTCAAAGCTGCGGATCGCTGCACAGATCAGAGCTTTTAAACTGTCAAACGCCTGGGAAGACGCAGCGTGTTTACAATACGTTGAATTTGTTTGACCTCATCGTTCTCTTTTTCAGCTGCTGCCTGATTTTTTTTATGTTCATGGCCTGAGAAGCTGGAGGAGTAATTTAAGGAATCCAGGTTCTGGAGGTAAAAGTCTCACTGTTGTCTGCATACAGAGTTATGTGTATGTTATGCTGTGGCACTTTCAAGGCTTTGAAAGTCTCTGCTGAGTGTACGAGCCTGTTGTGTGGGTCACTAATGGCGAGCGAGAGCTGAAGACGGCACTTTGCTCAGACCTGATCGTGCACACAGCAGCATAACGTTCACTTTCAGGCCAATTTGAGATAAATTCAGCAACTGTTCTGCATAGCATTCGCTATGAATCTGATCATCTGACGGGCTTTTTCTCCACAGCAAAGGGAGCTTCTCAGAAACTGATGGCCAAACATGCTGTACAGGATTAGTACACTGTGTAGGACACTCCTGTGTTTCAATAATGAGGAATATTTAGGATGCTGCATGACACTGAAATGCGAATTTACAGCGAGGAAGCTGGCGTTTATCTGAGTGTGGGCTGGATATCGTCATATGTTGGAAAAGTGATGCATGAGAGAAATCCAGCTTCATTTTCCCAGAGAGCAGGTATTTCAGCTGGCGTCGGCTCCAGAGGATGGAGTGCTGTTCTCGCTCTGTTTGTTGTCGTAACGCTTTAACCCATCTGTCCTCTCAGCAAACATTTGGATTCGTCCATACCGGCGTTCAGGCCAGCGATCTGTGCAGTCTGTGGAATCTCATCATCTTCGCCGGCACGTGTGATGATGGATGTGACAGTGAAGCAGTTAAATCTACATGGTCAAGGTCCTCCAGCTTGAAGGTTAAGCATCACTGGAGGCCTGCGGTCGGCTGATAGTGGCTCTCCTCTCCCACAGCGTGATCGTGAAGGGGGGATTGTTGGGACGGACAGGCTCGCACTGTTCCTGCCTTCTCTGACAATGGTGCAGAGGACTGTGCTGTTGATGAAACATCAGGTTTTGTTCACGTAAGGGCTCCCGAAGGACGGAGGTGATCGTCCTTGAAAAGCCACAGATGGAGAATTTCCCGTGGGCTGCAGTCATCAGCGAGATCAGGACACTGTGCAGTCCTTGGAGCAGAAAGCCTTCATTTGAGTGTGTGATTGGAGTGGAAGAGCTCAGCTTTTGCTGCTGTGTCTGGTTTTCTTTAAAGAACATTTTTAATTCCTGTGGACAGATACTTCCTCCCTGTGACGATACCCAGCACCAGAGCTGTCAACCAATAGTCTTATTTCTAATTTATATTCCGATCGCAAAAGAATCCATAATCTGATGGTGAAAATTACTGTTTGAAGCCGGAGTTTCTGATGTGCAGTAACTACTGTTTTGTCCGACATATTGAAGTCTCTCCGGTCACAACATCCGGTGAAAATATTCAGACTTTACGTGACGTAATTCGGTGAATTAAGACTTCGTTTCAATCAATCCAGACTTGGTGATGACTGCTGGAACGGTGAAAAGATGATCCAAGGAGGTTTTGTTGAGTTTTATTTTGTGTGAATGAAACATGTTTTCTGATGTTAATGACTGTTTCTGTGAATGGAGTCTGGTGGCTTTGACGGGAGCGATGTAACAGCTGTTTGTGGACTTCCTAACTCACTCTTTAACAAAAAGGTCTGCCTCTGCAGGTTGTCAGACACTCAGAATAACAACCTGAGCCGCCGGCTGCTGTTTAACACTGAAAACACTGAAAATTGTGCACTGCATTAGTCACTTGGACACAAAAAGCATGGGAGAATAGGGTCTACATTCAGATAATATGTGATCAGGATCGCTTCCTTTTGTCTGGAACATTGAAATCTTCCAGGACACCAGTTTGTTGTTGTATTGGTTCTCCTTCTTGAGGACATAATGCACAAAAACAGATGTCTGAATGATGATTCTGGGCTGGTTTTGACAGCTCTACCCAGCAGCAGGATTATAATATAAAGTGGGAATCAGCAGCATCTTACTTAAACAGGCTGGGATACAGTCCTTGTGTCTGCTGGGCTGCAGGGAGCCGCTAACACTGAACTCCAAGGCTGAACTCCTCACGAGGAGGCGGTGGAGGAAGACAGTCTTTGCCATTTTCAATGAGCCTTTACTCTCCTCATGTGAGGCTGAACGCTATCGCCTGAAAGCACACGAACATTTCCAGACGCCCGTGCGTGGCATTAAAACCACTGTGCTGTTACACTGTCGTGTGTTGACAACGATGTGATGCGAGCCGCACGACGCACAAGCTGATGAAAGCTATAAACACTATCAGGCCTCCTCATCCATCTCTGTTTGCATGAAAAAATCAGCACAGCAGCAGGAAATCTGATAAGGTTTGTTTAGCTTTGGTGTCTTTGTACAAAACGTTTGATATTCTCTGAGGATAAAAATAAATGAGTGCCGATATCAGACGTTACTGATGATGCGACTACTTTCATGCTTTCCTGCTGGAGCTGTGATGGAGGTGCATGAAAAGCGAGTTGCATTAATGTGTCTTGACTGGTTTTGTGCTGCCATTTAAGAAAACAGCTCATGAAAATCCGAATTCAGACATTGTGGACATTTCATGGACAGAGAACTACGTATAAAGATCCAAAGGTTATCTTATTAGGATGCTTTTCTTGGAGCTTTTTTGGTTTCTGATTGGAAAAAAAGTGTTTCCATCACATCCTTTCTGTGCTCCAGACTCTTACTCACTGTGCATAAATCAAACAGCCAGAAGAAGAAAGGGATATGTTAAAAAGAGTAACAGACGTTAAAATAATATGACAAACTGTGTCAGCGGGCGTGACTGAAAGCTGGAGAGAAGTCCTAACGGCGTTCAGGGCTTCAGGCTTCAGGTAGGAGAAGTCAGCACTTCACTGAGCATGATGAAGAAAATGTAAATCCTCAAACATGTGGATGGTTTCAGGCTTTGTTCTGTCAGACAAAGCCAAGGATGCCGGGAGAAGGTCAGTCTTTATAATGGCTTCAAGCTAAATTAAGCCTGACGCTCGTGTTTTTTTGTATCTGAATGGCCAGGATAACTCCATCAACACAGCAGACGGCGAACTGTACGTGGAAGCAGCCACAGCAACAACACAGCCAGCCACACTGAACCAATCCATGAGAAGATGAAGAGGGAGAGAGGAGGAGGACGTGGGCGAGAGAAGTGACCCGTGACCAGTTCAGCGGCGAGGATCCGTGTGCGTGTCTCCAGCCTGCAGTGGAGTTCAGGCCCGACACTTTTTACATCCCGCTGACACGTCTGTCCTCATTCTCATGCTCCCTTAATCAACCGATGGCTTTCATAACTCCTGGTTTTGGGGGTGCTGCAGCCCCCTCAGCACCCCTACTTCCTGCATCCACGGGCAGAGCTGTTTCAGAATAACATCACAGCGGCCTGCTGTTCTAATGAATATTGTTTTCCACATCCAGTTCACCGACTCTGACCGGGACCAGCAAGGTCTCCTCCGCTGTCGACGCGGCCGATCGGCCGAGAAAACTAGTTTCACACTCGGCATCAGCAGGAAATATCATTCTGCATCTGAACAGATCGCAGTCCCTCAGAGCGTCTACAAAATACTTCACGAATCAGCCACACAGGTCCCACTTTATTATGTGCTAATGGCAGAACGGCATTTTGAGATAGCAGCATCGGCTAACGCTGCGCTAACTGAATAATACGTTAGAGCTACATAAATGTTCATCAGGACCAAAAACAAAGAGATGCTACCGGGTGCTCTCTGCTGATAAATGCTGTTATTTAGTGCACTAATACTTCTACAAACTTTATTTTTTTGGATTATCTGTGGACCTTTATATAATTTGATGCACTTCCTGCAGTGCAGTGCTAAATAAATGCTCATTTAAGGTCAACAACTGTGTCTCATTTGTTATTATCATCAAATTGTTGTATTTTCTCAGACGCCAAAAAAATAAAAACATGATATCGGCATTATACATCAGCTGCCCTGCTCTCTAAATATCGGCATCAGTCATATCGGCCAACCGTTATCAGGCACATCGAGCTAAAACTAATGCAGTCTAATAAAACCGCTCTGCGATGATAATGTTCAGGTTTGCTGACGCTGTTTAAAACAGATGTTAATTCAACTTTATGGTTATTTCTAAAGGCTGCGGCTCTAATGAACTGTACTGCATTACACTGAGACGTATTTCTAATACTTCATCCACCCCATCTTTATCAATGAGGATGCTAAATACTAGAAAAACCTCTGACTTTAACTCAATATATTTCAACAGCAGCATCAGAACTAAGCATGAAGGACTGCTGCATGATAAACTGGCATCGAGCTGCACGTCTCTTCATGAGCCACACACCACGCTGACTGAGAGCATCACTCACCACTTCATCCTTTCACCAGCAGAGTGCAGCCAAGACACACAAATCACAGCGCCTCTCCTCACACGCCTGATTCACTTTCATATCACTAATCCGAAGCACTAATTAATTTATGAAAACCACTTAAAAAGAGCCACAGAGAGGAGAAAAAACACCTGTGGTCATTAATTATGCTGAAACAGTGAGTTTAACTGTAGAAAAGGTACCATCCCATAAATTATGTCATGCTGGCCCATTTCACAGGTTTGTCCAGAGCAGTCTGTCCTGGCTCAAGCACATCTCCCCTCTAAAGTGGAATATCTCCGTGCTACGCTTTGTGCCGCCGCTGCACACGGATAGCTGAGTCCTGTGGCGCCGGCGCACATCTCTGAGCGAACCTTTCATGGGATGTTGTGCCTCAGTTTTGCAGATTAATTGCAATCCCCGCTGTAACACAATGCCATGCTGGTCGCAGAGGGAATTTCCAGTTTCTTTCAAGTCACTGAATCTTGATTTTCTGACACACGGAGAAAATGCTTTAAAGAACTTGTCGGCGGCGTGTTTTTAAGCGGAACGCAGTCGAGCTGGAGGCCAAGCTAATGCAGCTGATATATCAGAAGCCACTTTAGGCTGCGTTCACCAGCCAAATGGAGCAACAAGCAAAGAAGTGGGCTAAAACGCAGCACAGGGGCCATTTCAGAAACACTGCTGCATTTTTAACTCCAGCTACCATATTCTACAGCCACAGGTCGATGCAAATTCAATTTTAACAACACAGGGAAGATTCCAGTTTGATACAACGGATCGACGCAGGGGAATCTGGCTCCAAAACATCTTTTGGTAATGCACAATACTATTGATTTTGCATGTTACCCTGCGATCGTGGACAGTCTGTGCCGGCCTGCACAGCTGAGGAGCAGAGAACTGCATCATCATTAGAGTTTTGTTGGCATCGACCATCACGTCCACTCTAACACCTCCACTAACTAATCAAAGGCTTTAATCTGAAATAACACCTGGTGGCAGCTATACGCTTAAACAAGCAAACTGAACACTGGGGAGATGTCTCTTAATTCAATATGTTGAGAACTGTCCTTAGGAATACATATTTGATTTCGGAGGTGAACCTTCCTGTAAGCCCTCGTGAAGCTGAGCCCACCGTTAAATCCCCTGGAAGACAAAGCAGCGCGCTCTGCTGTGTGTGCAGAATTGGCCTTACCTGGGATTTCCAGTGGAGAGGATGGCTGTTGAGCTCAATAGTTCTTCATACAGATCAGCGCCTGACACGGGGAATGCTGTGTGCTGGGCCAGCAGCACTCGACGGATGGCAAACAGTGCCTGAAATACAGAAAATTACAGCACATGAAGCCTCACACAACTGCTGCAGGGATCCGCCCCAGCATGCACTCGTCCGCCTCGCCGGCGTTGCCAGATTCTGCAGTTTTCTGCCCAATTGAGCCATTGTGATTGGCATCCAAAGGCACAAAGTAAAATTTGGCTTGTTTTGATGTGAGAAGGAGGACTTTTGAAATAATCACACCACAGTGTCTGCTCTCTCCACCAGCAGGTCGCCATTAAACAACAGCTAAAACCATTAAATCTCACGCAGGGCGTCCAAACGTATGTCAGGAGTTTAGGGCAGTTTGTGCTCAGCCTCCATGTCGACGTGTTTCTTTCTCTCTCTTCCTTCAGCCTTTATGCAGAGCTACACACAGAATAAAGGTTGTGCAGTTCACTTCATACATGTTCACACACACCTACGCTGGCCAAAGAGGACGTCTAATTATATCCTTCCAATGTACGAACGTCTTTCTTTGTGTTTTCGCCTCTGCAGTCGCTCATTGTATACTTGCGCTTCTTGTTACTCCACCGTCAGCTGTTTTGTAATATATCAATGAATAGTTCTTACTGTAAAATAGGAAAAGGAAGTTTAAAAAAAAAAAAAAAAGCCGTGACAACCACAAGTTTCCAGAGCCCACGGCGGCGTCTTCAAACTTTCCATCTACCAGTCCAAATCCCAAATATTCTCAGTTATCCAGTGATACAAAAACAGAGAAAAGCTGTAAATCCTCTCATTTGACAAGCTGGGTCGAGCAAATATTTCACATTTTCGCTTGATAAATTAAAGTGCTTTGATTCTAGTGGGGACGCTGAAAGCATAAAAGAGGAGAAACACTCGAATTTGAGCATGAAGTGGAGATTTTGTTGGTATTGTGTCGAGATGGGGCCAGAAGCCAAGCAAAGCTCACCTCCAGCGCGGGAATGCTTCCATTTCACATCTCCCAGCTATGCACATTTCTTATCCTGACATTTTAACTGCAAAACAAGCACAGGCAAAATAAGCACTGTCACTGTCCGGCTGAGACACATCAGCCCTTTAATTTAACACATCCACACCAACACAGTCCATGTCCAGGCGCATGTGACAATGAGGTATTATTCAGTACATTATAATGGACTCAATATCATGTTCTGGGTCGATAATTATCAGTGAGCCAACACTGATCCTGACAGGGACTCAACCACATCCTCCCACCAGGACGACAAAACCACAGAGAAACTGTGGAGAAGGAGAAAGATGTGATATTTCTACCGAGCTCATGAAGCTGGTTTCCTCACAACTGGCTGAAAAGTCTCAACAAGAAGATCCACACAAACCACACAGTCCTTGCTTTTTATTCATTAGGGAGGGAGAGAGGTACAAAACGGCTCAGGCCGTGATAAGCTCCTGATCCAACACGCTGATGGTGTCGGAGAGCAGCAGTCGTTACCTGGCTGGACCCTCAATGGCCAGTCAATCAGCTCGCGTACTGACGCTGATACAGGCGCCTTTGAAGCAGAAGCTTTCCACATGAGCGTTCAACTTAGAGATCGATTGGAATAAAAAATGCATTTTACGTGTTCTGCAGCCTGTTCGTATCTCTCAAATACACAGCGAGCCAGAAAAGCATGGTTTCATCTTTTCTCCTGTAGAAAATTCAAGTATCTTGGACTCGTCCTGCACTCGAGGGCGTACATATAAATGTGCCCAATCAACTGTAATAAGGGTCATCCAGCTAAGCCCTCGCATTAAAAACCCACACTTGATGGTTAGATTGTGGGCCACAGCAGCTATCAGAGCCAAACCATGGGGCTTTTTGGTTGTTTTTCCGACTGCAAATTTGTCCTTTGCCTCCCCAGCTAACAAACGTGGGTGGTATCACGCTCCAAACCGCTGCCTGTTCTTCATGCACAGACCGCGGCGAGGCTGCCAGGAGCCACCGCCACTTCCTGCACTGAGGCCACATTAATCAGGCTGTCAGCCCGAGAGTCCGGGGTCGCCAAGTCACACCCACTTATGAGCCATCAAATCAAATCCCATTGCAATTGGATGAAATCCCTTTCACTGTGAAAAAGCTTAAAGATGCTCTTCTTGCCGTCTCACTGATGGTCAAACACCAGAAGTAAAGTTCTGGAGATAGTGAGGAAAATAAGTCAGGAGTGGAACTGCAGAATTGCCGAAACAAAAATGTGGAGACATTTCTCTTCATTTCTAATCTCTACAGGAAGGAGAGAAATTTATGAAAAGTCCCTCGGAAGCCCGCTGAAGGTGTGCTGAGCCGCATGAGCGCCTGAGGCAGGTGAACAAACGTCGCTCTTCTCCATAATAACAGGAAAAGAACACAGTGCGTCTGACCAGGTCGTGACTGCTGCTCCTCCATGTCATCACCTAGTAAGATCTGTGGTTGTCTGCTTGTAATAAATAAGCATGATGGTCTAAGGAGCTGAATTCACTGAGTGTGTTTCAGCTTATTTGATGTTAGCACCGTCCACACTGCAGCAGGACAACATCCCACTGAATCTTACAACACGACATCAGTGTGCTGCATGAAAACACATTGTTCACCGACCCCGCTGGGATGTGATGCTCTATATGAAAACAGATCTGAGCGGGAAAGCAACGCAGAGTCCAGCTCGTCAGCAGGATTACACTCTGATTAGTCTCTTCTTCTGGCCACAGAGGTTTTTCCTGCCAGAGTCCATGTCCAACAGCATAAATGTATTAAGAAGATAAGGCAAATCTGTTGAGTCTCAATTAGTGGGAATGTTGGCGCCCTAATTTGGCATGAGGGCTCAGAGGATGGGTGTGTTTTTACATAAAAACCTTGCCCTGTGCAGCTTTAATTGAACTGCAGAGGGCTGCCTGTCAGACAAACGTGTCCGTGAAGATGACCTGGCTCTGACCTCCGACTCGCTGCAATGTGTGCACTCAACAACGCTTCAAACCAACAGCAGAGTCCGACGGACCTGAGGGATGCCGGCTGTCGGCTCAGGGGATGCCTGCAGGCTGAGCAAGCTGGTCATGAAGTCCAGCTCGGCCGCTGGAGAACCTGAGCCCGATAGACGAAAGGATATTGAAAGGATGTGATGACCCAGTGGAGGGACAGACACGTCCATTCATGCTGTGATGATATTCACAGTATTTTCAACACAGATCACCCGAATCAACGCGGTGCTGAACTCCCACAAACACAGTGTAAGCTTACGGGGTGAAATGAAAAGGAGCTGCCATCGAAGTTTGGAGACAGAACAACATATTTCACATCTTTCTGAACTTCCCCTTGTAATTTCTCAGGTTTTCAATCCCTCAGGGTTACAAAATTCTTTTCCTATACGAACACGTCCAGACTTCTTTACAGACACTGTGATCACAGAGGACACACTGCCGACTGAGTCTCATCTTTTTACCAAGAAAGCTCGGGTTGACTTCCATGCCCTGTCCACCTACGCAATTGTTCACTGATACACATCCATCTGGTAAGCCCTTCTGGCTCATGATTATTTGCTTATAACTCAGAAAAAGTTAGTGGAAAAAAATATTTATGATCTAAAAAATAGTTTCCTGTTTTCTACCCATAAGGCCAGCGCTGAGTTAGACAGAATTTATTTCATGATCTCTGCTCTCTCTCTCTGTGTTTCTCACTGAAAAGTGTTTTAAAACAGAAAGAGCTGGCCTCTCTTCGTGGGTTCAAAGTGATAATGAAGGACTTTGTGGTTAAACCCAATCAGGAGTTTTTAATTTTACTTCTTGATGGCTACAAACATTTCTATCTCTGCTTACTGCCTGCACAGATACACCTATATATAAATACCACTTCTATTCCTTAATAGATCCACTTCACAACTTCTGACATGTGACTTCTCTGATGTATCTGAAGGAGACAACATAGTATAGCTGTAATTGCTGAGTGGGAAAAATACAATAAAATATGCGGAAAAGAATTAAAAGCGAACGTGATCTTCAACCTTAAGCTGAACCTGCACCGTGGAACAGTTTTGCCCGCCTTGTTAACCAGCTGACCTGGCTCGCCATGGTTATACCAAACAATCCCAGTGGGAGTTATTCTAACACTATAGGTTTTTTCTTAATTGTAGCACAACTAATATAAAAGTACTTATGCAGTGAGAAACTCATACTGTATGTGGGTGAAAGTTTGTCAAAGATCAACATGATATTGTTCAGGGTCTAACCCTCCCACTCTACATTGTTTATGCCAAGTATGAAATGTGGGTGTCTTCTGTTTTCATTTCAGTCCTTTCTAATACTGCAAATACAAGCTATGATGGGAAATAATGAGGTTTGTCTTCACTGAGGAGCTGTTGTGTGTCACAACGAGGAAATGTGTTTGGTTTCAGGGCTTAATTGAAGCAGTGCATGTGTTTTAGACGTCTGCTGGATTTGGTGGGTGTAACGTGAGGTAAATGTGGCTCAACTGGGAAAAGGACCCATTTACAGACATGCACAGTCTGCATAGAGAGGGAGCTCCATATTTAATGAATGTGTGGTATAAATACCTTATATGATACAGAGCATTTCCGAGCAAGTTCCTCAATGTCAGATGAGACCAGATCCTCCACTGTGAAAGCAAGAAACCATGTTTGTTATTGCTAATCCGGCTTTTAATTGAACCGTCACTCACACACACACACACACACACACACACACACACACACACACACACACACACACACACACACACTAACCTGTTTTAATGTCGGCCGCACGCAGGTCGCGCACTAAATCCGCATCCAGTCCAGGACACATTCCTTCTCTCAAGAGCACCATGTTGGTTCATTGTCACCTGCCTGTTAACAGGTGAGACAGCTAGCTAGCTACGTGTCCGGACGCTGCTAGCTACAGCTGTTTTTAGCTTTAGCGGCTAAGTTTCAGAGCTAACTTTGCTGCCTGTGTGGTCGCTGAAGAGTTTGAGTAACTTTTTTTTGAAGCTCCCGCTAAAGTTCACGACGATAAAACAATATAAAAAAGAGTAAAAGTATCAATTAACGGCAAACCAACGCTTGACAAAACTTTTCCGACTTGCTGTGCTAACACTGCATCTGTACACGCCGCTTTGGAGCAAACAAATTAATGTAAGGGAGACGTTTTCCCTCCCGCTTGCCGTAATAAAGTGCTCTCGCAATGCTTTAGGGGTAATGTAGTACACTCCTTCCAAGTACTGGTTGTTCATTAATATTTATTTATTTATCTGTTTAACTTATGTTTGATTTGTTGTCAGGGGTTTTTAATCTTTATTCTACTTTTTTTATCACGCGTTTATGAATTTTTGTATTCACTAAAACTGTGATACTGAAATACCGAAATTAAATGGTAAAAAAAAAACAAAAACATTTTGCCCCAAAGTTAGTAAATGTACGAGCAGCAGGAGTATGGCATAACTTGCTGGCAGGGGAAATATTCGATTCTGTTATAAAACCACACATACATAACATACAGACAAAATATGTCAAAATATACACAAACCAATGGAAGAAGAGCACATTCAACCCAATGTAGGACATGAACAAATAATAATAAAACGAAATAAAGTAACTCTGACCATGTAATAAAAACAAGTGTTGAAGCCATGACAGAAGACCATCACAGATGACTATAATCAGCCTCACAATCACTGAGTTCTTCAGAACCACAAAGGTTTCTCCATGGAGGGGCAGTTTATATCAAATCAGGCCTTTCATTCAGCATGTTGAGACTCCTCTTTGTTTCATAGTCCTAAAGCAGTGATAGAGTTTTAACGTTCATAGGCTCCCCGGAGTAGATTTTAGTCCCTCAGTGTATTACTGACATTCTCATAAAGGAATGAAAGAAAAGGATTTCTGGGGTCACCTTGTCCCCTCTGCAAAAATAAGTGCTATCGCAAGCGTGGAAGTGGTGGCGGCACTTTGGACGCCGAGGGCACTTATCATGAGAGAGACCTTTAACTGGACAATACAGAGATCGTAAACCCTGCTACATGCTGATCCTCAGCAGCTCAAAAAGTCATTGGCTTTGACTCGGCTTATCGCTGTCAGTTTCTATCTGCAGGTTTAGGCCCTGCTCTTCAGCTGTGCTTGTTGGAGTGGAGGGGCAGCACTGTGAGTGGGTGGGCTGTCCCTTTTACTCAGGTACAAGCTCTGTCAGCTGAAGCGTCCTTGAGTTTTACTATAACTAATATTTTTCTCTCGTCTCTTTTCACAGACGACTGCATTGCTTCTCCTCTTTGAAATTTATACAATATCTGCTTTAGAAATTAACGCGGGATTTATTTGATCTGATGGAAGAAAGGGATACAAGAGAAAATGTGATTCTCTCAGGGATCAATAAAGAATCCTGTAATAATCATTAATATGCTAATATAATTCTACCCGAATGAATTGTATTAGAGTTATGGATAAAGAGCTGATACTGTGTTAATCATTTGACTATGCCTGCATGCGCTGTATGAGTAATGAAGCTGGAATTTGTGACGGACTTTTGAATAAAGTCTCGCTGCTCTGTACTCTCCATTATTGAAGGCTTATTCTAAAAAGTTATTTCTGTGTCCAGAATAGTTTTGTGAGTACATCGCCCTGCTGAAGGCAGAGTGAAGACCCTCGACAACACACGAAATGAGGTAAAAATACTGTGAATCCTGTGCATGCCCTGAAAAGCTTTGCAGGAAAAATAAACACTTGAGTCAGTGAGGTTTACAAAGTCTGATGCAGGAAGGAGCTCGAAATACTGAAGGACTTAACTTTACATGTCATGCATGCAGCAGGATTGGGGTCAGTGCTGAGACTATGGGCCCTTTGTACAGTGACTGTGGGGCCCTTTATTCTGCTGAAACACAATTCCCTGCATTGATTTATTCATCAATCATGAGACATTTTACACTCTAGGTTGATTTTTTGTGTGTGCATATTGCACATTAAGATAAGATATAACTTTATTGATCCCCTAGTGGGGAAATTAGGGTGTTACAGACAGCAAGCAATAATAGCAAGAGTAAAAAGGAGATGTGGATTGTAAAAAAATCAACTTTATATGTACCTTATACACAGAGGGAGTATAGCAATAATATTGCCAATGGAAAATTTTGAATTGCACTTGGTGAGATATGGATAATGATAATAGACAACAACTCCCACGATTCCACGCTACTTCACGACGTCATCAAACTGCGTCTTTTGTTTTAATTGTTTTGATTTGAAGACCCCTGAGACAAACATTGTCTGATGCCACAGGTTAGTTTTCAGAAACATTTCATCTTTTCTCTGCAGGATTAATGAAACTCAGCGCTCATCGTGGGCTTTGTTTTTCTTTCTGCAGCTCTTTGCTCGCTTCAGGGACGACATCCAAGAAGGAGGCGATATTAAAAACATGTTCCAGGTACTTTCAGCTGTGCTGGTCAAGCAGATGTGTTGTCATTTCAGGACAACACATCTGGACATTGTCAGGACAACAACAACACACAGCAGAAACCATTCTACAAAATGTCCAAGTCCTCAAAAGTATTTGGAGAGAAGAAGCCACTGAGGGGCAGCTGGAGTCAGCGGGTACAAATGAAAAGGTGGAGCAGAAGATTTCTCAGAGTCTGACAAAAACAACAACCAAACAATGAAGGGAAAAACAGTACCACGAAACAAGATTGTACAACAGTATAGATTTTTGCTGTGGAGCAAAACAAAAGAACTGGCGGCATCAGTCTGACGCCATCGTCTGTTCCTGCCTTGAAGAGCCTTTTCCTCATGTTAAACCTGTTTTTCCCCTCCACGGTTGGGGTTAGTGCTGAGGTTACATTGTGGTCAGGTGTAGCAGAGGTGAGGTTGGGGTCAGGAGAAGCCTCTCAGAAGACGACTGGTTGGGTTTGGACAGGTGAGAGGAAACAGACCTCGACACGACAACAGCTGTTGATTCTCTGTTCAAACTCGTGTCTCATGTTCACATAAACAAGCAAAAAACAAATGTGACAACATCACCAGCACTTCTAGCACTGCTGTCTGTCCCATAACCACTTACATACCCACTACAGCCTTCTTAAAAGCATTACATGATGGGAAAAACCTGGTGCCATCACAAGGTTGTTAAAGGTGCAAGTTATAGAGAGCTCGAGGCTACACACTGTGCCTTTGTTTCATAAATGAACAGAGGGGTTATGATGAGGTGGAGGTCTGCGGGAAATGCAGTGAACTTGAATCTGGATGAACTTACATGTCCCTCAATCATGATGTTCCTGAAATCGTACAAATCGGTAAATGGAAAAAGGCCAAATTTGACAGTTTCATGCGGTGTGCTTCACATTAGGAACGTAAACAACCTCCTTCAACGGAAACACTTTACACTGGTGGGTGTAAATGGTGCAAAAGAACAACAAACAGGAACATGTTTCTTCATGGTAATGGACAAAAGAAAGAAAAGGTTCAGATGAGTCATCCTGTTCACCCTGTTCTCAGCAGGCTGAATATGAGCACATGTGCTCTCCAAAGCAGGTCAAATCACATCCGTTAACTCGACGGTCAGCAGAGTAAAAGGTTTGCTGTGCTGGCCGGATGTGCTGCTGTTAACGGCTTTGAGGAACATGTCAGTCACACGGAAGAACTCCTGTTTTGATGAAACTTTGACACATCTTCTCAAACTGTTTGATGAGCCAGCGATGAAAATGTGGCTTTAAAATCATTAATTCAAGAACGAGGTAATTCTGACGTTTGCGTGGGCGCTAAGAAAAAGACTGACCTCCACACGTGTGTCCACAGACCCTCTGGGCTTCAGGTGCATCACATATTGGGAAAAGTGAAGAGGCAGCACCTCCTGCCTTCTACCTTCAACATCTCTGGTGAGCACACATTAATAATGCATGCGGCGGCTTGAAAAAACTTCACACAGCTACAACACTGCTCGCAGAAGACGGACAGCCCTGCGAACCGTCAACACATCAACCCTGCAGAGAAAACAATGGCTCCGTCCCATTTTTTACCAAATGGAAGCAAAGTTGGCAAAGTCGGCCTCACTCACACACAGCTCGTCTTTCACAAACACACACCGCAGACATCCCAGTCGTCACCGGTCAACCCAATTTCACACATATGGTAGAGTCCAGATTGGTGACTGAGACAGTGTCAGCTACTATCAGTAAAAAACACAAAAATGAGAGAATTTTTGGTACGGGAACGGTGTCAAATCTCTCTAGTAGAACACCAGACACTTGTCTTTGCCAAGACTGTGAAGCTATGAAGCAACTGCCAACTGACAGTGTTTGTTTTGGCAGCTGCACTCCTAAAAACAGGGCTTACTACAACCAGATGTGTATGTGTATATATATGTGTGTGTGTGTGTGTGTGTGTGTGTGTGTGTGTGTGTGTGTGTGTGTATACATATATACATATATGTATGTGTGTGAGTATATATATGTATATGTGTGTACATATATACATACATGCATACAGATATACATATGTGTGTATATATATTTCTATATGTGTGTATGTGTGTACATATATACATATATGTATGTGTGTGTGAGTATATATGTATATGTGTGTACATATACACATATATACATACATGCATACACATATACATACATGTGTTTATATATTTCTATATGTGTGTATGTGTGTACACATATACATATATGTATGTGTGCAAGTATATATATGTATATTTGTGTATGTGTGTACATATACACATATATACATACATGCATACACATATACATACGTGTGTATATATATTTCTATGTGTGTGTGTGTGTACATATATACATATATGTCTGTGTGTGAGTATATATGTATATGTGTGTACATATACACATATATACATGCATGCATACACATATACATACATGTGTATATATATTTCTATGTGTGTGTGTGTGTGTGTGTGTACATATATACATATATGTATGTGTGTGAGTATATATATGTATATGTGTATGCATATACACATATATACATACATGCATACACATATACACACGTGTGTATATATATTTCTATACGTGTGTGTATGTGTGTATAAATCTTGTCTTCATAAAACAAGTCCCGGTCAGACTTTAGCTCATGTTATACCTACAACCCTCAAACGCCCACATAATAACTCAAACCTCAGTATAATTGTGCATTAAGCAGTTGTGTCTGAATCAATAATAAGTGTTCCGGAAAGACCCCTGACATGCGTCTGAGGTTTGAAGAAGTGGAGAACACTGCAGGGAGGCTTTCAGCAAGGTCCACGTTGTGTTCTCAAAGTTCTTTTTTACATTATCTGGCAAACGCCGGCAACATAATAACAAGACTGAGGACCCTGTTATAATCATGCAATGACAAAAGCAAAGCTGTAGGTCTTGGGTGCACAGACTGCGTGGGCGTCGGCGAGCAAACCTGCTAGGCTTTAGACTTCATTGTCCCAGAGGGAGATTCGTTTTCACAGCCGGTTCAACACAGAAACACACAGATGAACAAAGCAGCATACAGATGAAAACAACACACAGCGTCTCCATAAATACTTGTGCATTCAGACAGCACTGTCAGTGAGGCAGTTTGCTCAGTGCTGCAATAACAGAGGGGACTAAACTCCTGCTGGAGCGAGCTCGCCTCCATCTTAAAGTCCTGTATCTGCGTCCTGATGGCAGTACTGTGAAGTGATGACTGAGGGGGTGTTCAGTGCCATGTTGTGGCGTGTGATGGCTCTGTCGTTCATGTCTGAGAGTCTGGGTGTGTGAAGAGTTTATGGATAACACAGAGGCTTTCTGGGCTTGTTTATGGATGGAAGTGAGGTGTTGTTGGCCTGCTCTGCTGTCTTGCCATGGGTGGAGGTGGGGTTCAGTCCAGCGTGGGAAATCTTTGATGTGCTAAGAACCAGTTCTTTTATTTTGTCCACGTTCAGCTGGAGGTCGTTATCAGTGCACCACTGTGTGAAGTGAGAAATGGAGTTTTGATAGGTCGAGAATGGCAGTGTCATCAGAGTATCTGAAGCACACGCTGATGTCTGGGGGCTGGTACAGTGTTTGTGTAGAGGGTGTAAAGGCCCTGAGGGGCTCCTGTGCTGGTGATGACAGTTGATGATGATACTGTGCCGACTCTAACAGCTTGTGGTGCTGCTGAGGAAGCTGTGAATCCAGTGGCTGACGAGCGGAGGGATGTTGAGGCGGCAAAGTTTCTTGATCATTTTTTGAAATCAACAAAGAGGACTGAGGCGAAGTTGCCTGGAGACTCCAGATGTTGGATGAGGGAGTGGAGGAGACAAGCCGCTGCATCCTCTTTCCCTCTTTTGTCCTGTAGGCAAACTGTTTGAGGTCCAGCTGTTGTCTGCTGGCTGGCAGGATGGCGTTCAGAATCAGTTTGTCCACCGGTCAGTAGAGGTTGGGTTCTGAAGGGCTCCTCAGAAGATGGGAGAGAGCTCCGTGGAACAGGCTGGAGCACCTTCGCTGGGATGCCATCTAGTCCTGGTGGCCTGCCAGGCTTGCACCTGCCCCACAGTAGCTGGACATCCTCCTGTGGGTAGGGGGGGATCAGCAGGCTCATTAAATGGCTCTCAGCAGCTCCTCACAGGCAGCAGCAAACTGATTATGGGCATCAAACCATGTATGGAAAGTGTTCAGAGTGTTTGCGATGGTGGTGGGGTCTGTTCTTCTGGACCAGTTTTGACTTGATAAGGATTTTACTTTTTGAAAGGCTTGTTTTGTGTTCATGTTTCTGGACTTCTGCTCCAGTTTTTGGAGTTTGGAGTTTAGATATCTTTTGACTGTTGTGGGTACGATGGTGGAGATGCAGAACTTGACGTGATGGCAGAAACTCTTTCATCCAGATCACCTTGAAAGACGTCCCAGTCGCAGAGTATTTTGGTTAATGTAGGTGCAGCAGGGCTGGCTGAAGTTCAACACAGAGTGAAGATGGCGGTGATTAATACGAGCCCTGTCAGCCAGTCACATCGCCGGTCTCATCGCCCTGAAGCAGCTGTGCCAATCACAGTGACGCATGTTCGCAATGATGGAAGATTCAGCCTCTTCATGTCGTTGTCAGGATGGAGCATGTTAACACACAGCAGGACAAAGCTGCAGCCTGAAGCAGATGGTGTGGAGTTTCTTACTTAATTAGTATAATGATGATAGGACTGAATAATTAAAACTTGTTTGGGGAAGCTGTTTATGTGATTGCATCAATCTGACGTTGGCTTTAAGTCTGCTGTATTTCACATGTTAAACGGTCGGATCATATCTTCAAGCACAGCAGCTTTTTCTTCATAATGCATTTATGAATAAAACAAGAACGGGATGATTTTATTTTCTTTTTTTAAGTTGGAAAAGAGTCCGTGATTCTCAGGACTGATGAGCTGAGGCTGAATGCTGATTTATAACAGAGCTTTGAGTGTCGAGGTCTGTGTGGTTATTTTGAAGCGATTTGCATGTGATTTAATGAAAATATTCACAGTGGATGGTCGCCTGTAATGGCACCACACTCCGGCTTAGCACTTTGCAAATCAGGGGCTGCAGATTTCTAAACGTATCTGTCCTCGTGCAGACACAATCAATCACGTTCATTTACAGATAAACGCAGACTGATTTAAAGCGTTCCTGCTTTCCCCACATTAAAATGTTATTTCTTTACGTGGATTTAAATTCATCCACTGGTTACATTAAAATAATGC
Organism: Chaetodon trifasciatus; assembly: GCA_037975065.1. Lineage (NCBI taxonomy): Eukaryota > Metazoa > Chordata > Actinopteri > Chaetodontiformes > Chaetodontidae > Chaetodon > Chaetodon trifasciatus. The sequence goes on along the minus strand of JBBMOE010000031.1, from coordinate 4,706,929 downwards.
ATTTATATTTCATTCTCTTATTTCTGCGGTATTTACCTCACGCCTGTTTGCGCCTAATTAAAAAACCAGCAAAGCGAATTTCAAGGTCAAGAAAACACCGAGCGGTCAGAGCGTAATGGTGTTGGTTCATTGGCAGCCGCACCTGCAGCTCTCTGAGCTCGTAACGCTCACCGTAAATAAAACTGACAGAAAGATGAACCAAAGTACTGGACAAAGTGAAGTTTGATCTCACTAGATTAACTGGCAGGATCACCAGATTTCACGGTAATCTCTCCAGACGTTTCGGTCTGAAACGTCGACCTGTCGGTGGTGCCAGAGGAAAAGAGGGTACGATTCCTCCTCCAGGGAGCATCTGTGCTAATATTTGTCTCTTGTAGACGTGGAGGTACTGTATCTGATTGGATAATGGAAATTCTGACCTGCTGGTCAGATGAATGGACTCTTTCCACCGCCACTCGCTGACTTCTGGTCAATTGCTTTGACCTTTGACCCCTGCCCGGTCGATGCTGTTACTGGTTTTGGTCCGGTGTGCAGACAGACAGCTGATGTCTGCTTCTAGTGGTCGTTCTGTCTCTTGTTCAGGACCATTTGATGCCAAAGACCATTATAGACCACCTGTTAGCTCAGGTGAGGTCATGCGAGTTAGCTGAAGAAGATTAGATTCTGCAGAGAAGCATACTTACAGCAGAGGTCACGACTGGACATCCATGCTCAAATGATCAGGGTGGCTCATTAAAGGACGCTGTGGCAAAAAGCACAAAGAGCTGCAGCAGAGATGTATTATGGTCGCTGCTCATGGCGGCTTTGTTGATGAGGTCAGAGAGGTTGAGAAGCAGACGCTTTTAGAAGCTCGACGCATGATAAAGCTGAGTTTGTTCTTCTTAGAGACAGCATACGATCTTATTGAGACATCTGTTTTATAATGACCTCTGACCGATGGCAAATAACGAGGAGAGTCGTTAAAGATGAGAAAAGCAGCCTGGCTGCTCAGGTTAGGTCAGATTCTCCTCACTTAAAGGCCTCGTGCTCCTACAGGCTCCAGCAGAAGTAAAGACTGAGGAAATACTATGATTAGTGTGTGTGGATGGACTAAAAGGCTTGCAGAGCAGCATTGTAAATAGTCTGAGGATTTGCTATTTTGCTGCATCATGATGATATATTAAAGTTAAAAATCACGCCCTTCACCCACTGTAACAACGCTCCCATTGGTGGCGGAAGGATAAATGAGTAACTGTCACAAAAAACAAATGTTCAATTTGTTTTTGTTTGGCCGGTGGGGAAACTCACATCAGGATACATCAGCGCAGCTCAACAGGAAATGATAATCCGAGCAATCGTTGGTGCTGAAGCCACTGTCGGCGTCTGGAGTTCAGCTGACACAGAAACTCTGTAAAACACACGTAACCACAAGTTCGTTTAACGGGATGGGCAGCTCTCCATTTGAGGGCACCGCCAGCTTTATTTCTGGTTTCATTTCAACAGATCCCTCCCCTTTAAACAGGGTGTATCGTCATGACCTGAATGTGTGAAAAAGACATGTGGCCACTTTTAAAATAAACTCCTTCATCGCAACAATTTCGTCTGATAGCCGATCACCTGTCTGCCTCAAAACAAATGAGGCGAGTAATAAAAAGAGGTGGGCAGTACTGAATTAGAACAGAACCGCCTTGAGAGCACTTCTTCTTACTGAGAGCAGCATCGACTTTGCCTTCTGCGATGATTTATTATATCGAACATATAATGAATGTTTGTAAAGTTTCCAGGCCATTTGCCCTCTAAAGATAGCCTGTTTAACTAGCAGGTAGCTTGCATTGTTTGATGATAGTTATCAATAATGAATTAAATTTACGACTGCATATTAAAAGTGCTGAAATTATTCGCTGGAGTGATTGATGTGGTAGAAGGCACCCGCAGTCCATCAACCCAGCAGGAGCCTGGCTCTTTTACAGCCTCGGTGTGAAGACGCCGTCGTCCCCATGAAAAGAAGGTCTACTTGGTGATCAATTTAAATATGACATCTGCGGTTTAATAGCCTCAGCATGACAAACAATGTTAATTCTCTAACATTTATGTCCTGCTCGTTAGGAGAGTGTGTTATTCTAAGACAAGAGTGCATGTTGCTAATTTGTCTCCTGAAGATGAGCTGAAATTATATTCTGCTGGCAAGAAAACAAAAACAACACATGCGTCCTTTAGTTTGATTATTTGCCTCCTCTTACTCTCTGAAAAGCCTGAAAACATCAGACCGTGCTGCGTCAAAGCAAAGCATCAAACGTAGCGTCATGAGACTCTCTCCATTTCCCTCGAGCCAGATGGGGCCTTCTTTTAATACAGCTTCAGATGAAACATGCATGAAGTATAAATTATATAAAACATGTCTTCAGTGGTCATGTAACATGATGGGTTCCCTTAATATGCACAGCAGCACATGGTGGTGTGCCGGCACCTCGAAGCTGGATCAAACTCCCTTTTCCCTTGTTTCTTTAAGCCTTCTCATGGGAATATAAGACGATTAATCTCATTCTAAGTATTCTCTTTAGCGTCATTAGCTCTGCCTGAACTTAAAGGACCAGTGTGTGAGATTTATGAGGATCAACTGGCAGAATATGGCAGAAAATATAATATTCAGAATTATGTCTTGAATTAAGGCTTGTTTTGTTTTCAATGCCTCAGAATGAGCTCTTTATATCTACAGAGAGAGCGGGTCCTCTTCTGCAGAGTCTGCCATGTTGCACTGCCATTTTCTACAGTAGCCCTGAATGGACAAACCAAACACTGACTCAATAGAGGATCTCTGTGCAGGGAGGAAAAGGTGAGGGTATTTAATCAGTTGCAGTCTGCAAACTCACTGTGAGATGCCTCTAAATTCAACACACCGGGGTTTTAAAATGCCCTAAAGACTCCACAGCACCCCCTGCTGGTCACTGAGGTTCAGTTCAACACTCTGCAGCATGCTCATGTGATGCTGCTGCGAGTCACCTTTCCATTAAGTGGTAAAAATTCACTACAGATTAATATCTGAAGGCACATTTGGAAGTTATACTGGGTTTCTCAATCATGCTGAGAGTTGATATTAACTGTGAAGGTTGCTTTTAAAATAAAATCACCAAAATCACCACTGATCTAATCTTCTTTCACCCATTTATGGATCCCCCAAGAACAACTTCAATATAAATGTGCGAGGAGCCTTTTCAGAGGGAAACTCTACGGAAGCTTACAGTATCGCACCTATAGATTTATCCTCGTGTCCTACTTTATGTTGCACCACAGAGACAGGCCCATTGTGTATTAATTACATGTGATTATCTATGCTACACCTCATTAGCCTTTGTGTGCTGGAACAAATGATGATGCTGCTCCCTCAGGCTGAAAAAAGGGTTTCTCATTTATTTGTACAATTTTAAAAGGCCACGGACAAGTTTGCCAAAATATAATATAAATATTTTAGGACCAAAAACAAGTTCAGTGGCATCGGTTGTGTTACATGTTAAACAGTAAAAAGCCTTTGTTTTACACAGCCGCTCATGTATAATCCTGATTTGATGGGACGAATCCACAGATTTGGTTTAAACTTTCTATGTAAATATCTGCTTATTGGGAATCTGATGCAGCAACACGTTTCAAAGACTGGGAAAGTTGTTTTGGTTCATTCCACAGGTAAAGAGGCTCATTGGTAACAGGTGAGAGGATGATGATTGGGTATGGAAGGGGCGTCCTGGAAAGGCTCAGTCATTCAGGAGCGAGGATGGAGGAGGTTCACCACTTTGTGAACACATGATTGGATAAAGGATGTCGTTACATGAGTTCAGGGACGCTTCAGAAAACTGATGTCAGTGAACACAGTTTGATTGGAAATGATTATTTTCACATTGTTCAGTCAGGGATGTAATTCTAACTTTAAAGGTTTCCTCCAATGTTCCTGAATTTGACACACCAGACTTGTCATGTGAAATAGAAAAATATGCAGTTTGTTTGTTGTGGATGAGAGTTTATTTGCTTTCTTTGCACTTTCTCTTCTAGGTCAGACTCTTCCTGATGATTAAGTTGGACATGTTGGCTGAGAAGGAGGCTCGGGGTTATCACCCTCTTGCAGAGGGCTCGCTGCCGATGGACCCTGACAAGATGTTGACTCCCACAGAGGCTGTAAACCCTCATTCCTCAGCCATTTAAGGGAGGCTGCCAACAGTGCCTATTAAGTCTGTGTGTGTGTGTGTGTGTGTGTGTGTGTGTGCTTCTACTGTCTGTGTATAACATCTAACTGCACTGAAATGTGGGAGTCCATAATAAAAGATGTCGAAATCAGTCGTATCAGCTGCATCTAAGGCTGAAAACTATTTGTGTTATTACTTATCATCTTAGGTGAGACTGCTGCAGAGGTGGAGGAGTTCATCCAAATGCTACCTTCAATTTCAGCTTCTTAGATTTTCTTATTTGTGCATTTAAGTCAAATATAAATAAACTACATTGGAAATTCCTTTACATACATGAAGCTGATTACATTCAAAACAGATCACTTTCAGCACCATGAATGCCAAAACCGGTGGATTCAGTGCCATGTTTGCTGCTGGTGATAACACTTCCACAATTCATGACACTAAGTGGGTGACACTGGAGCCTACGCACACTTCCAACATGACACGAACGCATCATAAGCCCAGCGCCGACATCAAAGCGGGCTGAGCTTCCCAGGCCTGCTGTGAAGGTGGCAATGGACTAAAAACACATTTTCACCGTCTGAGAGACACATTTGCATGTCATTACACGGAGATCGCAGCACGGCCCAATCAGAAATGATTTTTAAAAACGGGGTTTTTTCCGGCACCCTACATGAAGCAAAGTGTGGCCAGACACCAGTAGCAACAGCAGCAGCAGCCCTGCACGTGATTTAAACACAGCCACCAGTCATTGTCTGCTTTCCTGGCATTTCCAAAGAGGCTCAGAGCCAAAGGTCCACACAGGAAGTGAAGGAGATCTGAAAGGGAAACAGATACCTCATACGACACACGTCTGAATGTTTCTGGTGTTCCCACAGCACACGCCAAGCCCCTGGGGTCGGCTAATCTCTACAAACAGAGATCTGCACAGAAATGCAAAAGACAGCATTTTGGTATCAGAAGCATTCTGGTTTTCTGTTGTGACCAATCACGTTTGAGCGAGCTTTGGTTGCATGCAGGTGAACAATCCGTTTGGAGAGGAGAAGAGGTGGAGCGAACAGGCTGAAATCAGAATCAGAATCAGAATCAGAGACACTTGTTAGAATCGAAGAGAAAGAAGAGATTAATTAGAAGATTATATAAACAAAATATATATATTATCAATATGTACATATATATATTGAAAAAGTCCAAGGGCCATTCAGAGCGAGGAGTTGTACCGGTTGAATGACTTCCTGTGGCGTTCAGTCTGAGTTTTGGTGGAATGAGTCTCTCACTGAACGTACTCCTGTGCCCGACCAGCACGTCATGAAGTGGGTGTGAGACGTTGTCCAAGATAGTCCGTAGCTCATTCAGCATCCTCCTCTCTGACACCACCGTCAGAGGGTCACACTCCATCCCCACAACGTCACTGACCTTGGATCAGTTGTTGAGTCTGTTGGCGTCCGCCATCCTCGGCCTGCTGCCCCAGCACGCAGCAGCGTAGAGAACAGCACTAACCACCACAGACACATAGAAGATCCTGAGCACAGTCCAGCAGATGTTGAAGGACCTCAGTCGCCTCAGAAAATAGAGACGACTCTGGCCCTTCCTGTAGAGAGCGTCAGTGTTCTTTGTCCAGTCCAGTTTACTGTCAATATGTAACTCAATATGTATCCTCACATGACGCAGTCTTATGACCCATTGGCAACCAATTTTACTCACTAATCTGCATTCATATATAGAATCTTTCTTTTATAACTGGACTGTAAATAATGAACTGGATATCTTTAATCTGCAGATCCACTGGCTGCACTGGAAGCCCAGAAACATTGACCCTTGCCCCCAGAGGCTACGTGGTCCTCAGACGATGGCCACTGGGTTTGGAGGTTGGCGGTCGGCAAGCAGCGTCACCTGTGAACCGACCACAGATGCAGCTGTTGGGTCACCCTCTCTCACAGGTGAGTTCTGAACACAAAGCCTCACACTCATCACAGCAGGTGTCAGTCAGGGGCCATCAGCTACGTTCTCAGCTATGTTCTTCCTGAGCACCGGTGCAGGTGCCAAACAGACTCCCACACAACCGCTCGGCGTGCTCGCTGGATGGCTCTGAAACGCCCTCAGACCGAGCAGCTCTGGATGGATGTCAGGATGTGACGGCAGGAGCTGTCAACACTGCTGCTGCGCATACATTAAACTCCAATAAATAATAACTGAGCGTGTCCTCCAAGTTATGATTTCAGGCTTTATAGGACAGGACAAGACGACGATTTTGTGTTGGGTAAGAAAAGCTGAATTTTTCATTGGGCACTTGTGTTCATAAAACATGTATGATTATTTGGCGTGTTGTATAGTTGCTGTCTGCAAGTCCACACTGTAGTTTCAGCACAAAGAGACATCAAAAAGCAGTAAAAGTTGCGAGCACAAAGGCTTGAAAAACACATCTGCGATTCCTTTAGCGTCTAACTTTTATGATTTTTTAATCTTTGAGGGCATATAGAGCTTCACACACAAGAAAACCTTCAGACTATAATTATGAAGAAACCCTTCACAGAGGTTATCTTGCCTTCCCCTCAATCTTCCAAGCTTTCATTGGCCAAGGTTGAAGACAAGACATGCTTACAAAGGCATACCTTGAGCCTCAGTACAACTTAAACTGCAGTTTTTCCCACCGTACTGAAGGCTGGTTTTGATGTCCTTGGTTGCAAAGCCATTTTGTCTTAAAAAACATAAAAGCATCTGGAGAGTTTATTTAAAAAAACAGCAGGACGCTGGTGATTGCACTCAGTCTGCGCAGCCAGTCCCTCTGATAAAAAAGGAAATACATGCTGGAATGATGCGAGCGGAGCTGTGGGAGGATGCATTGCTTTGGTGAGCGCTCGCCAAATGCTCCATAGCAGCTACTGATTACACAGCATTTAAAGCAGTGAATAATGTTGGTTTGGATAGAAAGGCCGCTGGCACAGCACATCGACCTGGCTAAGAGATGTCAACGCGTGTCAGTGAATGCGGCTTGTTTTGATGCTGCCTCTTTATTGGCAGCCCCTCTCAGTGTTTGAGCATTTCCCCAAAACACAAATTGATTTTTTCCCAAAGTGCAGCATCGCTGTGTCAAAGCTGCACAAAAGATCTAATTGTACTCTGTTGAGGATTCCTTCCACATCACCTATATTTGGCCAAAAAGGTTTAAAAATTACTTGATGATAAAGCCTCTTGCTAGCAGCTAGAGCTGACTTCATGTAGTCAGGGTTTTACTTTATCCAGGATCCTCCAAAGTCATCCTGAAAAGCTCTCTAAATCCTTTCTCTCTGAATTGAAAAGGTTATAGCCCGCAGATTTTATGATACACGGCCTGAGCAGGTTGACTTCTCTGATCTGTTGAAGAGGCTATGCTTACCAACCCTTACCAAAAAGAAGTATACTTCAAGTTCATTTTATTAAGTATACTTAAGTAAAGCATATTTTTTACAAGTATACTTTATGCAACAAGTATACTCATTTCAATGTACTAGTAATATACTTCTAAGTGTACTTTTTCAACACTTCTTGGGACTAAATTGGCCCATTTTTAGTTTATAAAAAGTATACTTTAAGTTTAAGAGAAGTAAACTTTGAGTATACAATTAGTTTACTTTTAAGTTTTATTTTGTACTGCAAGTATAGTACAAGTAAACTTACAGGTATATTCTTAGTTCTAGCACACTTTTTAGTTTATAAAGGTATACTATAGGTATACTGCTAGTTTACTAGGGATTTTTGATTTGGCCTTTATTGTGACAGAGACAGCTGAAGAAATGACAGGAAAGAGGGCAGTTCAGTCCATGAAAGGACACTTTTAAGTACACTTCAAGTCTAAACTTAGTCAAATTTCAGTAAGCTACTAGTTTAATAGTTTTTATACTGCAAGCATACTTTAAAGTTTAAAGAGTGAAGTTAATGTCATACTTAAAGTTTACTATTTCTATATTATTTTCACACTTTAAAATATAAAACTAGATTATTATTTAGGTATACTTGATATGTAACGGCTCATAATAGCAGCCAGTAAGTATCAAGTCTGTCACAATACTGAGACCTTGGAAGAAATGTCATTGTTTTTCTCGAATAAAATCAGTTTCTCTGTTTCTGTGTGGGTTAATAACACTGCATAAAAGATGAGGTTCAGTTCCACCCGTGTACTATTTACTCTAAGCTATTCCACCCCGAAGCTGACTTGTTACTGCAAATGTACTTGTGGAATATGTAAGTTCATGAGATAGTATGTAAATCATACTGCAGTGTACTTCAAAGAAGCCAGTATGTATGGTAAAAATATTTTAATAAAAGAATAGGCATGACTGCAATCCAAATATACATGAACATTATTATAATTTTCCTAAGTGTATCTCCATCAAAAGTTAAAGTACAAGTATAAGCCAAATATACTTTCCTGTATACTGTTCAGTGTAAACCAAGTATACTTAAGTATAACTTAGTTAAGTGTATCTCTGATGAGCACATCAAAAGTAAACTGAAAGTATAAGTAAAGTAAAATAAGTATAGTATAAGTATAGTAAAAGAAGTACACTTATAGTATACTTAAATGAACATTCCTGTGTCTTCGGCTTCCATTCCTTTGAAAAAACAGGAAACAGGAAGTGGCTTCCTAAACCACTTCCTGTTAGCAATCTTACTTAAATTTTAGGTGTGTGCACTGAAGGGGTGTCAAGAGGGCGGTTTTGGCTTCCAGGTGCAACAGTTTCTGTGACGCCATCTTGAAATAAGCCCTCCTAAAAAGACCCTTATTTCTGCTAGCTGCAGGTTATGTGTTAGCTAGCTAGAGCTAGCTAGACCACAGGACTGTGACGTTCAGTAAAGAGGATTTGGGACTGTGAGGATGAGTGCTGCATGCAAATGTACCCCATAAAGTAATTTTACTGGTTTCCAGTCACTTACTGTCTTTCTTGTAAGTTAGCGCTTTCTGCTAACTGTTAGCAGCGTGTTCACTGCAGCTAGAGCCTGAAGTTAAAAAAGGGGAACGTCAGTGAATACAGGTCAGGTTTTGAAAAAGAAAAGGCAGCTGTAAAAGCCATTGACCCTTTAATATCACAACCATGATTCAGAATCAGTCAGTTATTTGTTCATTTTTAAGCCTTATGCAACTTCATACTTACCTTAACCCCATGTAAAAAGCCATACTTGTAGTCATGTCTGCCCAAAAATGTTCTGTTACACAGTTAATGGTGTTACCGGCTTGGTCTGGTTGATCACAGAAATATTAGAGGAATATCATAGGAACGCTGCAGGCAGCAGTGAGTTTATTATAGATCCAAGAGGAAGCTGACAGAAGGCAGGACTGAGGAAAAAAGGCACAATTACAAATCCATCTGCTACTTCAGCCCCACTGACAGCACTATGGATTTATCCATACACAGCACAGTTAGGCTGCTGATATTTCAGAGCCACGGTCGGGTCAGATAAAGGATCAATGAGTCCAGCAGACAAGACGAACATGCTCAGCTTAACAGCCCCTCTCATCCTGCACTCTGTCTGATATGAGGCGGGGATGGCAGCTGAACAAGGGGGATGCATTTTGGTCATTTCGCTAACATCCCCCCTGATCCTCAAATCACCTACTGACTGCATGAATTGTCCCAGCTGCCATTTCAGTCAGCCAGCATGCAAGAACCTGCTCCGATAAAAACAGCTCACAGCGAGGTCTGTGGATCATAAAGACCAGATGATTATGCTTAATTATTACAGGTATGGCTGCTGGTAGTTTAATTTTTTCAACAAGGACCATCCAAAAACCAAAATGAGGCTATCATAACAACAAGTGTTCCTCTGTTTTCACGCAAATGTGCATAAATCCAGAAGACAACAGTGCCCAACAAATGCATTATTTACCTTTTTTTGAGTTACACTTGTGAAAAACCACAGTGCTCAGCTGTTTGAGGACGAGATTTGTTTTATGTCTTCAGCAGGAACCAATGAGAAACATCCATACCCTGTGTATTGCATTACACAGTTAATCATCATTAGTGACCGACACTGATCATTCGTCGCGCTCAGGAAGTCAAAGAAGTGTTGAAATGTACTTTTTTGACATATAAACTTTCCCTCAACTTTCTCCTTTTTCTCTTACGTCACTCTCCAGAGAAGGAGCTGCAACTCGCCGGGACGTATACATGAGGAGGAACATGCACGGCACAGCGAGAGCAAAAGCTTTATCAGTCACATAAAGAGCTGCAGCCCTTACCAAAAACGCAACATGTCTTGTCTTAGCATGGCATTCTGGTCTATGGAGGCAGCTGTCAGTGCGAGGCTGTTATCTCTGCCTCTCCTATGATGGATTTCTCCCTGTATGATTGCTGAACGCCCGTGAAAATGGTAAGTCTAGAAAGGAGCCTCTCTCTTTGATTCGGAGGGACTGACACCAAAACCTGACATTTACTGTGGATGTTTTATATAGTTAGAGATATTTCTGCTGTCAGGCTTCATTGTGGCTGCTCTGGAAATATCTTGACATGAGATCACAGTCTTCATGAGTGGCCTGTTATCCGCAGGAACGAAATAAAAACATTGCAAAACATAAAAATGCGACCAGAAATGGAAGCTACATCACCGTCAGCGGCTTTAGTATTTCATGTATAAAATGTATAAGATATAAACTGAATTCAATTCACAGCACTGATTATTGTAGATTATTGTCAGCTCAATCAAGTCCTAACAACGAGCGAGGAAACCGAACACATCACGCTGCCTCCACTGTGCCAGAGAATAGACTTTAAATCACTGCTGCTTGCATATAAACTTCTCGCTGGCGTAGGACCAAGATGCATCTCTGACCGTCTTCCACCACATGAGCCCTCTCAGCCTCTCAGGCCATCAGGCTGCAAACTGCTCAGACTAAACACGGAGAAGCAGAATTTACTTACTGTGCACCAGAGAGCTGGAAGAAACTTTCCGAAGCTGAACTGAACACCTTTAAATAAATGCATTTGAATGTTTTAATGCATTATGTGAAGCACTGAATTGCCTTTGTGAACATAATGCGCTCTCCAGACGGACAGGCCTCGCCTTGAGCCCAGGCACTGAGGAACCGCAGCTACGTCCTTTGTCTTCAAACAGACTGGTCTTCTCGAGCAGTGGGGCGCCTTGTAAGTGGTTTGATGTGAATACTGGTTTAGAGGAGCCCCACTGTAGAAGTGACCCTTTATTACAGGTTAGATAAGGCATAAATGGCTGGTATGCTCACAGAGGGCCTGCAGATTGATTAAATCTGAGTCACCCCTGCACTCCACGTTGAAACAAATTACCAGCGAGCTGAATCTATTCTAGTGCTGAAATGCCACCGACATGCAGCATCAGAGAAATAATATGTTAAACCTGAGGAGTCCTGTTATTACCATAGGTGCGCTTATGCTCTCTGAGTGTCGAATGTGTAATTAAGTGGATCAGATGGAGGAGATATCCAGCGGAGAGTGAAACAATAAAATGGCATGAATGCATGCGCTGTATATTTTTCTATAAGGGAGCATTCTGACAAACTTTACGCACCCTGTGATCGTAAAGGCTGAACCAGACTTCACAGACTTTCGTCCTCGGCGCTAAAGATGTTTATTACTCTGAAGTTCACGCCATTAAAGTCAGGGGTCAGAGTCTCTGAAATTGCTTTTTCAAGCAGGAAGAATGTGTATCTGTGCAGAAACCAGCGCTACATACATCATTAATGCATCAACTGGCTAATGTTAGAACTGTCCAGTGTCCAGTTTATTGGCAAAGCAGCTAAAACAATAAAATTCATTTTAGTGTTTTGCAAATGAAAATGTAACCGACTCCCAGTTGCTGCTATTTAGAGCTTCCAACAATGTCCATGGAGACATAAATCCACGTTCTGGGGAACTTGAGGGTGTGTGAGATACTTTGATTTTTCTTTTAATGTTTTTATCACCAAGACAAGAGATGCAGTAAAAGCAGCAGTTTAACACGGAGCTGGACTGTATGGAGGAAGTTTACAGCGTCTCCTGACAGGAGCTGCAGCGCCGAGGACGCCGCTCAGGCAGCGCAGACCCTCGACGCGTACCCTCATACATACAAATGGATATGACTTGGCAGCTCCTTCAGGCTGGGCTGTAGTTTCTGTGTGAAGATGTGTTAACGTTTTGATTCAGCCTCCTAAATCTTTTTGTGCTGTTGAGGGAATATCAATCAAACTGATGCTGTTTTTCTTCATTTTAAGTGTCTTTCATCAGTTTTGGATGAGTCAGTTGCAGAATTTTTAATATATTGATAGAGAGAAAAGTATTTTAATAAACCTGAATGTGAGTGCGAACGTTTCATATTTCTATTATCACTGTCACACTGAATGTTTGTGCTGCGTAAGCCTGATCAATATCTAATATAAATGACTGTTGTCCAGACAATAACTCCTCACTGATGAAGGTGTTGAGCCATTTTAAAGACCTGATATGTGGACATCCTCTACGTCTCATTAACTTTCAACCGCGCCCGCCTGAAATCCGACCAACAGGAGAAGCAGCTGATGACATTTTGGTAATAATCCAGATTCCTGCCATAAATATAATTATTGTTTTTCAGATATGAGTGTGAAGACTGCAGTATTTTCCAGTTTATTACATAAGACTTTGCCACCAGCTATCAGATGTCAGCATCTGTCTCCTCAGCCTCATAAACCCACTTACTCTCTCCTAACGACCTGTGTGCTTCACCTGAGTTCAAAAGGCTTTGATGTCAGCTGTCCAAATGAAGCGAACTAAAGGAGTAAACACTCCACACTCCGAGTAAACAGCTCCAAGTATGGATTTTGTGCTGCTGGATGAGTAGACGTGCAGTACAGTAGGTTTATTCACCCTTCTCTCTGCAGGATCTTCACGCTGCTGTGGGAATTGCCGGTGAATATGATGGGAAGGCCTTCAGACTCGGCACGGCGGGGGGCGAACAGCGGTGATTCATGAACTTCAAACACGGGCAGAACTAAAGCCGGGATCTGATCGAGCCTGGCAGGGACGCGGGCTTGGGTGAGGGTGTCAGATGTGAGCGCCATACTGTCGAGTTCAAATTCCAAAAAATAAAATGGCCTTTTGTAATCAACCTGCTCGCTTGTCTTGACTTGTGGTAAAACAGGTTTCGTGTTTTCAACGGATGAGTGAAGCTAAAATGACATATAACACCATCACGTTTGCCTTTAGCTAGATGCTTATTAGCATACATATTAGCAGCATATTGGCCATTTATTAGCCATTATGAAGCTTATTAATGCTTATTCTGAGGGTTAGGCTTATTAAGATCATAATTCTTGTACGACAGCAATAAAACATAATTTAAGGGGTTATTGATAGAAAGCTCTTAGTAAATGGCTTCATATAAAGAGCAAATATGCTACTAATAAACATGCTAATGAGCACCAGCTAATGCTAAGTATGTGTATCTTCATATAAAGTGTTATCAGCGTCATAAACTGCAGAAATCTTTTCACAAAACGAATAAAAAGAATTCATCTCACCACCTCCTGTTAGATTTAAAGTGTCCAATAAGCCGAACTCCTTCAAGGACAGAGTGCGCCTCCAGACACAGGATGAAGCTACTGAGGCTGAATTTCTGATAAAATCCTTGCTGACAAACAAACCACATTCCCAGTTTGGTCTTCATCGCTGGAAGGTGAAGTAAAAATGACGCCGTGTCATTTGTGTATTGCATTTTCTTTAGTACTTTACATATAACAGGAAAATACAAGGGTTTGCTTTCAAGAGAATACAGGAAATTTAACAGTGCTCTGTACATTAACATATTATCGTGAGTGTGTTGGTTGCCTGGCACGGCCGACTGAGCCGTGCACATCCTGCACAGATTTCCATGGGGGGGGGGGGGGGGCAGAAAGGTACAATTCACGATGTTCAATTACATGTTGTAAGAAGACTAAGTTTCTATTAGCAGCTTGACGGAAATACAAAATGAGCAATATGCACACTGTCACTCAAGCAGCATTACGAAAGACAGAGGAGGGAGGTGTGAAAAGAAGACGTTATCGTGTGATGGGCAACATATTTACAAACCGTGTGAGTAAATCAAAGGGAAAAACTGAAAAAGCCGATGAAACCAGTGTGTAAAGCTGCTATTAGATACTTAATCTGTTGTACTGGGCTGACCACATGAACACTAAACAGCCAGGTTTAGTTAAGAATCCTACATTCATCCTGAGAAACCGTCATTTCAAGATAAAACTGAAGCTCTTCCAGCTGGCTGCTGCTTCTCTTCATTTCATGGCAAATCATGTTGATGCTGTGGCTGAAGGACGGGCTTGGACTGTCAAAAGAAATACAAATAAAGCTTCATCTCCTCAGATGTTAACACAGACTGAATATTATTAAACACTAGAACCAGGTCATTATTCATGTCAACCACATTAAACAAAGAGAGGGCATGCAGTAAACCAAATCCTTGAGTCCCAATCCAGGATTTATGAATAAATCAAAGGCAGGTTTATATACATGGAGAATGTTGAAAGACGTGGTTTACTGATGGAAAATAATCTCATGGCAGCTAAGAGATGAGTGAAAAATTAAAGCCTGTTTTGCTCCAGTATTTACAAGGTTGCTGTAATAAAACCATTTCCACCTTCAGGTCGCATTTAACTCTTGTTACAAGGAGCTCAGGAGACAAATTTTCAAAGCAAAAGTAAAATATGTCTTGAATTCATTTCCTGTCCCATGCAGAGCTGTTTTTTTTTTTTTTTTTCGTGCAACAGCGCTGCGTCAAGGATAGCAACTCTGGATTGGGTCTTAAAAAAGGCTGCAGGGGCTGAGAAGCAGCAAACATGGCAACAAAATGTAGATTTTGAGTGACAGATTTGAGCTTACGTTCATTATCACTACAGAGGGAACATTAGTTTTCTCACAGGAATCACTAAAATCAGTTAACATAAAAGAAAAATCCAAGCCCTTAGATGCAGTACAGAATTAAAGGAAAGTGACGCGGAAACTGAGAATCTTCTTCTCATGGCTGCTTCATTAGTCCTGAAAAGAACTTGTTTTATGTGAGATCAGAGCTGAAATAACATCAGCCTTCACAAGTCATCTCCACTCATCCACTCCAGTACTAAAAAGCATACACTACGCTAATAGGGCAACTGCAATTAAAAATACTATTAGCTCTGCTGTCATCATGCTCTCACTTACTACTTGTCTGGCTGCCACGCAATGTTTTGGATGAAATCCCTCTTGAGATATTTTTGCTCTTTCTAAACCTGCCAGATCTTTCATTTTTCTGCTTTAGTGTAGTTTAATATCCATGTCAGCAAACCTGTAGAAGCTCAACACGGCAATTAACGCTTTCTGCACAAAGAAACCTGCACGCGTCTCCCACCGCCGGCGCTGGTTTCAATCACTTTGATCAGCCGGCGAAGCCAATCAGCATCCCGAGACGCCTTCGCTCAACCACACCCACCGCGCCCAGCTGGTTTCCACCACGAGGAGCCACCAGCCGTCCATTCAGCTGGTGTGAGTTCACTGGGATGGATTAAAGAAAACAGGGGCTACACACTCAGCAGAGTGTGTTTTTAACAACAACATGACAACATGGGATATGCCACGATTTCAACGATGGTGCAAAATCAATAATTCAGCAGTCTTCTTTTCGGGCGGATGACACTTCCTGCAGAGTTTAGAGGATCTTGTGTTCAGTGCGAATGCTTTCCACTCGTACGCGATGAGATTTTTATTCTCCCAGAGGCCGGCCGAACTTGAGGAAGGGAAATAAATCATCAGAAGGTAGTTAGATGTGTTACAGTTCCGATGCATAGCAATCCCCACGTTCAACAGTCAAATGTGATACCACTTGGTTAAAAAGCTACAGTTCTGTCACGACGCTACCGACGGGAACCTTCTACTCACCACAACACTATAAAATCTTAACCGGCGTCCCGCTCGTCTAGCTCGGAGTAACTTGTTGAACGCTCGCGCGAGAGGCGGCTCTGGCTCGATTACGGTATTTACATACACTAGAGAGGAATGTCTGCTCGTACGTAGGCCTGACATGGCATGCGTGTAATGCATGATAACATATTCACTTTAGTAATGTGTATGAATGATTATATAATTACAATACAAACATTTACAAATTTGGAAAAAGTTGCTGATTGTGCCTCAAGATCCCCTTCCATGCAAAGAATGTTCGAGATCCTCACAATACACAAGCTTTTCTATTTATACCTCATGCTCGAGATCAGCTGTAGTGTTTTACGTCGTACCACAGCGTCTCTAGCCGTAGTGAGAGAACAGGGTGTCCGCGCTGATATAAGGAGTGAACTGTGACCATTTTTATAAGGCATTAGATTCGCTCAGGGCCGGGACGACTAGTAGGAGGGCACTGCTTCTGACTACCTATGAAATGTAGAAAAATGTACGGAATGAACATGAGTACAAATCATGAGTGTGCTGCACCAAGAACAACAATGAAGAAAGTTTCGCCATGAAAAGAAAGCTTTTCCTACTTTGGCAAAAACAAAATGACTTTTTAACGTAGCTTTCGCGAGAGTCTTTGACAGTTTTTTGTTCATCAAAGGCCTCTTTGTTTGGAGTGGGTACAGTACCGCAGAGTCCCACCGAGCCAGCAAAAACACAGCCAGTACCGAACCTCTTCCACGTTCCTGTCCACGTCAGGCTTTCTCCAGAGTCAAATCCTGAAAGGAACAGAGCCGGAGCGGCTCTCACGTCTGGCCATGGCTCAGCTTCCCGGTGAAACACGTTTCCTATAGCCAAGATTTACAGATTTCTCCAGTGATTGAGATCCTCTGGTCAAGTCTTTGGCTTCCTCGCATTCTCCTCTGTGTGAGCGTGTATGAGATTACAGCACTGTGCAAACTAAATGGAACACACCCTAACCAAAACAACAGTTGGCCTTTTAGTCTGTGAAAAATTATCTTTCACTTAGGTGAAAAAGAGAAAAATAGAAAGGAACATTTCTTTAGAAAGCTGAGAGGGTGCTTCACACTGCACCTCTTATCTCAGGCTATTTCTTTTATTCTGCGCATGTAGTCGTGCAGTTCCTCTGGGTCTTGAAAGCCCATATCCTGGCAGACCCACTGAATGTCCTCTTCATCTGCTATGGGGATGGAGTTGTAGGGCAGCTCCTCCGTGGGGAGGGTGGTGAAGGTGGTAAACTTGACTCTCTTGCGCTTGGAGGTGGGTGAACTGGCCTCCTCGCCGTTCTCCTTCGTAGAGCCCCCGGAGCTGCCGTCGCCCCGCCCGTGTACCTGGCTTTGAACGCTAGTCTGGGAACTGCCACTGCTGTGGTGGTCCCCGTGGCAGCAAGTCTGTACCCCCTCCAAAGGGTTGCTGGGACTCTCCACCTGCTGCGGCGACAGATCACACTGGGCCCTGAGCGGCTGTCCGTTTCCCAGGAACACCCAGTGGTGGGAATGGTCCATGTTGGCCTGGCCCTCCGGCGGGATCCGCTTGTGGCGGTATTTAAGCACAAAGACGATGCAGTTGATGAGAAAGACTAAGATGGCCAGGCAGAAGACTCCCAGCAGAGCGTACATGCCGATCTCAAGGTCGGTCATGTTCCGAGGTGAGTGCACAAAGTCGTCTTCCTCCTCTTCATCGCTCTCGGTTGGTCGCTCCTGGTTGCTAATGGTGGGGAAATTGGTGTAATCAATGGGAACGCTGGCAGGCTGCTCATTAGACGTCTCATAAATTCTTCCGCTGATGTTCGGATCAATGATTGGACGCCTGGTGACGGGCGCCAGCTCGATCTCTCCCTCCGTGGTCGCCTCTTCCTCGGAGTCTTCCTCTGGGCCGAAGCGGACCTTGACGTACACGGCAGCAGATGCGATGACGCTTTTGCGTTTGGTCTTCTGGCAGGCCTCACAGATGGTCATCTCCACACGCACCATCTCGCCAGATCCCTCGCCTTCTGCCACCACCACAGGCCAGCGCTGCTGAGGCTCCTGGGAAACCGACACGACTTTGTCATCCAGTGCGGAGGCATTGAGGTTGTAGTCTTTGGGATCAAAGTAAGTCAGAGTGGCGGCTGTGTTGTCACTGAAAAGCATCCAGATGGACAAACTGGCCTCCTGTCAGGCAAAAAGAGAGAAGTACAGTTCAGACTACAAAATAACTTCAGAAGAAAATAAAAAGGTTCCAACAACATGACAAACATGCACTGACTTCCCTGCTTATGACGGCGTTAGGGTTAGCGCTGCAGGTGTTTCAATATTTGTGAGAATCAAACAGAAATTCACAGTCATTAACATCTAATCACCAGGTAGAGTCAGACAAGACCAAAAACACGACGTAAACAGGAGAAAATAAGCCTCTCCAGTGTTTTCTAACCACTAGTTCATGAAAAGAAGTTTTACAAGTTATTCAAAAAATCCCAAATCTCGGTCAAAACTCGACGGCAGACAGTGCAGGTCCAAGAGCAGAATAATCAATGCGGCTGTCTGTGGGTGGGTCGAGATGGACAAGGGCCATCTATGCATCAGCATGGAGGTGAAAAAACAGTTTGTACTGATTACTACGACACAATCATTAATTGTGCCAGAGGAAACAGAAAAGCTGGATGTAAGTAGTGAAAATCCTCAGAAAATTGAAAATCTGAAACATTTTGTCCATCAGAGAGCAAAGAAAGTTTGACATTTCTCACCAGCAGCAGGTTGATTATTATTACAGTCAGCTGGACTGTTTTTGGTAAATGATTGAAGACTTTGCAGAGCCTCAGAGTTTCAGATGTGCAGCACAGGTTTACCCTCAGACTTTAAGGCCTTATATGAAGCTTATTAAGAGAGAAATGTTGGGCAAGAAACTGACCGCCAGAGGGAAGGACGTTGCTAACGGCTAACAACACAATTCTAGCCTAAAACAAAAGAGACTTTTGCGCACGTATGTTTCATAATTTCTGCAACATATTGCGTTAATATCAAAGCCGAACGAGAGTGAAAAGCTGTGACTCTGCCTTGTGTTCACATCGCTCCAACAACTATTGAAATGGTCCAGATCCCATTCTTTCATGGCATTGACCGTGATTTGAAAATCTGTTCCCAGCTGAGCCTTTGAAGTTCTGGACTTCCTCCAATCCCTAAATCTCCAGAGCTTTTGTGAACATGTGCGGCGCCCTGTGCTCAGTGCGAGCCTCGCCACGCACAGACGGCCTGCCTCTGATGTGCACACCAGCCGGCCACTTTCAAGCACCGAGGAGGAAGAGGAGGCAGGAGCGAGCGCGTCGCGCTGAAGGCTACGACGCAGCACAGACAGATAAGACGCATGCAGCAGCAGCAGCAGCAGCTCGTGCTCTTTGTACTTCCTATCGCTCTCCACTTCCCCTATAGAGGAAGCAGATACAATGAATTCCTGCATGCTGGTTACCTCACAACACTCATCTGCTGCAGAGCAAGCGGCCACACTGGTGTCCATGTAATCAAGGCAGCGTTTGACAGCGCGCTTTGTTCACAGCTTCCTTAAACATCAGCAACCAACCGTGGAGAGAGGGAAAGTTTTGTCTCTTAAGCAGAGTCCGCCGAGTCTTTTCAGGACAGAAATCCTGGTCTGGTTTGGGAGAAGACTGCTGTGCTGTGACGATACTCCACGACGAGACAAACCTCCATCATCTCAGCGTGACAGACTGAAGACGGCCGTTGATATGAATGACTTGAATAATACGTTGAACGTGGCGTATCGGTGTTCATGCACCAAAAAGGCCAATGTAGGAATAAAAGGCAACGCGTGGGCGTTTCCACACTGACATAACAATGAGCACGGATCCAACACAGGCAAAGTTATGCTTGAGGAGGAGATGATTTTGTTTAGGCTGGGGCAAAGGATTTGAGACCCAGAGGATCGTTAGAGGACGTTTCCTGGTTGTAAATAGAACATTCAGCCCTAACTCCATTTCCAGCCCGTTGTACTAATCCACAGACGGAGGGGAAGGAAGGGACAGTCAAGCCTGAACAGCCGTTTCTTCACGCCTCCCCCCGCTGATTCTGCCTGATCACTGTAATGATTAATGTAAATAAGTAATGCTTTGCTTGTCATTATGTACTTTTAACAGCTAGCGCCTCAGCTTGTGCATTTTTAATGTCTTCTGTGACTTCTTCTCTCCTCTGACCTGCTGCAGCAGCACCCACTCTGCGTCCAGGGACCTCCTGATTTTACAAATCAAGCTCCTTCCAGGCGGACGTCTGCACTACGTCCACATTATTTTATGCTTCTGGCTTGCCAAACCATTGACGCACAGTTTCTAGAATTAATGTAATCTGTGCAGTTCCATAAAGTAATTTGCATTAGGATGAAATTTCCCATCTTTGGTTTTCCCACTCTCTCTGATTTGTGCTTTACAGCATCAGGGAATATACTTGGAATTACTTGGTTGTTGGTAAATTGAACATAAACAGCTTGGATTATAAAATATTCACAAAGAAATATTCCCCTAGAAATATTATTCTGCGGCATTTGCATAAACTTGCGTTGTAATGATACCATCCAGAGTCATAAACACCTTATGAAGTTGCTCATTTAAGCAGTAACAGTGAGTAAGTCACACAAACAGAGGTGGTTTATGATGAACCTTCAAGCACTGAAGTCTTTCAGCTCTGAAAAGCCTGAACTTTGTCAAGTGGAAAACAGAATGATGCAAAGAGACCTTGATTGTCCAGCCCTCCCCATCCATAGTTTATGTGTTCATTCATTTCTAGAGTAATAGAGGACATTTAGAAAGTTTTCCTGTGAAACAGAATCAAATGGCTTGAAATAGCTCCAGTGCTCCTCTGAGAGCTTTGCCTGCAGAGGAATTGGCTGCCTTTTATGGCCCGGCCTTGGAGAGCACTTAGGACAATACATTACAATAATTAAATTTCAAGGTGGCCAAGAAGCGGAAAGCAAGAAAAATTGGAATTTAATGCTCGCTTCTCTCTCGCTGATGCTTGATGGGGTTGTCGTTGCATTTTTAGCAACTGGCGGGCCGATGAAAGGGCAAAGCAGGAAAAGAATCCAGACACACACGTATACACACTTCCCTCTAGGTGAAGCAAGGCTGCCAATTAATTCCTTGCAGAGATCCTCAGTCCTGTGTGAAGAAGACAGCGGCAAAGAAAAAGCACGCTGCTTTTTTTTTCCCACCAAGGCGTCTTCTCACTTCTCACTTCAGCAATAAAATCCATTTTGGGAAATGTATTTGGACGAATCAGAAGTGTTTCGCCAGGCTTGGCTAACACAGGCTGTGATAGAACAGCACCAAGGATACTTATTAGTTCACTGCAGCCGCCTTCATCTGGTGTCCTTGCTAACAATGCTGGCTGGAGCTTAAAAGATTTAGCTCTGAAATAATTTTATTACTCAGATGTGACACCAGCGCCCGCTTGTTGATACAGAGCCACTAAAGAGATTTGCAAATAAACTTAGTTTCACCACTCCAGAGGCAGAGAGCGGCATGAGGAGCTAAGCACACACTGACTGTGTTTAAAGGGCCAGTGTGTGGGATTTAGTGACACCTAGTGGTGAAGTTCTAGATTGCAGACGTGTAGGAGAACCTGCAGTGACGGCCATAAAGATGCAGTTCAGTGTGATTTCCACCTGCTGACGTGCATAAAAGTGTGCTGGTTTGAAGAAAAAAAACAAAATTTCAAGAAATGATGTACACTGAGGAAACACGTGCAGCAGCTAACGACACAAAGGATGAATTTTTCAGGGAAACGAGGCAGCTGGGTTCCAGCGTCAGGTCATTATTTACCTCCGGTCGACCTCTGCAGACTTTACCGTTAGCCCTCTGAATATGCAGCACGGGTTGTGGCGCCTGCTGCATATTTGCGTGACACCGTTGTGTGTTTCGCAGACTAAAACTCAATGTGAATATTCCACGCAGCCTCAGACACAGCACAGCCTCACATTTGTTTTCAGCGTGTGAATTTCAAGTCGATATGTGTTCGGGGAACATACGCACACGCATGCATGCACACACACTATTTGTAAGCTCGCCTTGACTTACATTAACCTCAACCATGAGCACTACATACTGAACCCCAACTGCAACTCTGCTTTTTGTCAATAAATTGAGGTGAATCCCTAAAATATGGCTGTGAGAGCAAACCGCTGTTCCCACATCATGACTAACACCAGCACACACTCACACACAGGAGGCACAGGAGCACAGAGGCTAATGCACTAACAGCACTAACACGGAGCAGCTCGTGAATATCACTCCGCTCTCTTGCGCGTTGGTGATGTGTCATGCTGTACCTGTTTGGGCGCCGTCAGCGTCTGGATGCCGGTCGCCTTGGCCACCATGGTGTGGCTGTTGCCGGGGCTGGGCTGCAGTGACAGGGTCAGGCCTGAAACGGCGTGGACACGCATCTCCGTGATGGAAACCTTGTCGTCTGTGACGGAGAAGGCGGACTCTCCCAACACCGCGTCCACCGCCAGCGGAGACTCCACCTGCCGAGAGAAGATTGGCTTTTATTGTTTCTCCACATGACAGAGGGCCATCGTTTAACTCCAGAGTAGACAACGGCTTTATTGTCTTTCTGAAGCTCATAAAGCCCATGACAAGCCAATTTTGGATTAAAGTGCTTTGTGCTGTTGTTTGTTCCAGTGTGTGTTGGATCCATGTGTCAACGCCTCTCTGTCTGTCACAGCGAAAAAACAAACAAACAAACAAACAAACAAAAAAAAAACCCACTCGAGACAGAATCCATCAGCAATCAGACGACGAGGCACAATCCGAAGCACGCTTTCAAAGTGACGCTTAGCAGAAACACTAAGTGTCACCACATGAAATGGCAGGACCATTTGAAGCCGGCCTCGCCTCTCCGACTCATCCCAGGCTTTGACAGGCCTCTCCAGCCGACGCTTTGAGCACTTTTAAAAGATCATCATTCCACTTTGCAATTGCAACCAGAGGTCATGAGGGACTTGAACAAAGTAAAGAGCCATTGAGCGAAGACGCAGTGGCCTTGTCTTCACAGTCAGACGGGGAAATCTTTTCCACCTTCCTCTCGAGCATTTTATCACGCCGCCGTCAAATAAAGCGTGCGATGCTCGAGCGGTGAAGGGTTTGCTGCTCTGACAAGCTTCTCCAATCATCATCAGCTGAAACCTTGAGACTGCAAACCAGCTGCATCGCCTCGACTCGAGCTCTGCCTCCAAACAGAGCTGAAAATTTACATTCAAACAGACAAGGAGCGATGAAACGCAGCCATGTTTCTGCACCTGAAGCCTTTTACAGCTCTGCTTACGCTCTCTGTGACTGAAACTGACTCCGATCTAAGTGCCACATAATTTGTCATGTAATTTGCTGTAATGTAATTTGTCACGTGGGGGCTCGATCACCTGCAGGAACAGGTGCATCTGCAGGTGTCTGCTTTTATTCACTTGGTCTTGTTGCATATTTCTGCTGCGCTCTATAGTGAATGAATGGATGAATGCAGTCACGGCAGCAGAAGGAATGAAATAACACTTGTTTTTGGAGCACATTGTGTTCATTCACTGGTGTTTTCATGCAACTGTGGCCATTTATTAAGGCTGAAGTTGATCAAATATTCTGCTAAATCTGACAAAACACTTTGAAGTTAACTTGCAGTCTTTTTTTTCCAGAGCTTTCGAGAGCATCTCACAGTGTTTGTCAGCGATAGATTCTTTGTCAAACTATTATTTCAAAGGTCAGGAATGATCCTACAGACTGGTGAGGGTCTATCTGTGGCTGCTTTTACTGAGTTTAGCAACAAAAAAAAAAAAAGAATCACTATTGGTCCAGTATTTTTTATGCACATGAGAACATATTTTGAAACCAGTGCTTTTCTTACCTACCTCAGTGTAAGTTATGTGTGTTTTGTGAGATGTAAAATTGCTGCTGCAACACTGCGATTTGCCTCAGAGGATCCAGTTCTCTATCTACGTAATGACGCCTGGAATTCTTGACCTGAGCTGTAATGAACTATTAAAAACTCAAGACTCCCTTACTGGCTTTCTCCTGAGCTTTCGACCATATCTTATCCTGATCTGGATGATATTACAGCCCGAGGATTGTTTTCAAACTCTGCGCTGCACACCTACGAGGATGATATAATGCTCCTCGCTAATCCTCCAGCAATTGTTTTTCTGCAGCTGTGTGTAATGTTTACCCTCCAGCACCTCCGCTTCCCTGCCCTTGATATTTTGCTGTATACGTTCCTGCACAGCGCACTGCGTGCACTGCACCGCTGTCTGTGCGCTGCATTAATATCAAAGTCTTCCAAAGTTGCAGAAGCATCGTTGAAAATGTGACAAAGCAATCATCCATACTGGTTAACGCTTCAGGGCTAAAAACAGGAGGAAAAAACTTTCATGCAGTCACAAAATTCTGCAGTCAGGTTCCACTTCCACATGCATATTGTTTGGTGTGATGAATTAATGTGCCAGAAAGGAGAGTTATGATTCACTGGGCACCACACGAACACGTGCAATCACACACACACACACACATGCAAACCCTCAGGCCTTACAGCAAGTAAACTTTGAAAGTGTTCATGAGGACAGCTCCGAGCATGACGGATCGCTCCGGAGCCTCTTCTGTGGCATTAAAAAACATCTGCATTAGCCTGATTGAGTTTCTTATTTGTGGGGACAGATTCAGTTTAAAAGGCGATCATACAGATGAAGACCAGAAGTCTCTTTCTAAATAGTAACAGAGAGGTGAAAGAAACAAGTCAGTTTCTGTGTAAAAATAATGTGGAAACATAAATCCTACCGAGGGCAGCCCGAGTGCAACCCCGGCGCTGAAAACTGTTTGCTTACAATTGATTTTGTGCTGTTTCACGTTCTGTTCCACTGTGGCTGATATTTTCACAGGCCAATTAAAGTGACTAAAAAGAAAATCTAATACTATTAAAATCAATATCAGTGACTATGTACAAATGTCAAAACACAATCCGAAGATTCGCCGCGTTGCACATTGATTGTCTAAAGTGAAAAATGGAATCACAGAGACTAATCTCGTTCGGGGTTATGAGCCACGCTGGGAACATATCAGACTGCTTAGACGTTTGTTCTTGAGCTGTCACGTACCCAATTTCAGGGATGTTTAAGGAAAATGAGTTTGACACTACAGACTGGGAGCTGCAGCGCGAGTTTGGCTCCAAAGTGCTATTTTTGCTGCTTGAATTGAACAAATAGAAGCTTTAAAAACGACATTAATTCATTTTACGCATGTTATGGTCGTCTATAGATTCCTTACCTCTAATCAGCCTGAACCCATTTTTAAAATGAAACAGGCGCAATTATAGAAACAGAATAGAAACATCAAATAACAAAAAAGACTTTTTATTTGAGATCAATAAGCACTCAAGCACATATTGTGACATGACAGGATATTTATAGATTTAACGTCTTTTAATGAGTTCCCATCAACACTAACATACAGTTAGTTTAAAAAGAAGCTTGAACGTGGAGGAAAAATGCTTTAAGTGCACAGAATGACTCATGATTTATTCCTTCATGCATCTTCTTGAGCGGGTACGATCTCTTCACAGCACCACGACACCAACAAATGTGGGTTTTCAGGAGAGGCTAGCTCGGTGTTCTCAGCGTCGCGGCAGAGGCAAAGAGGCCGAGGAGGAGGCCATTGGAGGAAGGTCAAAAGTAAACTTAGATGTTAGCGCTGTAGTTTTGGAAAACTGCGATTACTCCGATGATCGGAACATCATTCCTGCATAATCTCAACTGCTGGGACTGCACCCGCCGTGATTTCCTCTGACTGTGATAATGTGATTTATGGACGCGCATCAGTCTTACTGCCTGAGCCTGAGCCGTCGCTGGTGTTAAAGCACATCGATATTTAAAAGGGACGCCGTTTGCTCCTGGCAGCACATTCCTAACATGATGTACTGCTGTGATTCTGCACATGCTGGACAGGAAGTTAAGTTTTCCAGCAGTTTGTAATATCATATTTTTGCTGACGCTTCACTGGGGGATTCAGGGTGTGGTCGGACCTGAAACTTTAAAGGGAAATGATAGGAACTGATGTGGCCGTGATTGATGTCCCTCTGAATTCAAGGAATTTTATAATGTCACTTTAATAAAAAACGATCCACTGGTCACATGTAGGATTTAAAGCATCATTTAACGACGTCTTAATGTGTTTCAGACCAGCAGAGGATGGTCTCGTGTTCTCTTCTTTCTTATGTGCAAAAGAAATCACTTCTGCTGAAGGCGAGTTTTCATTTAACTACAAATTAATTTTCGCAGTCTGAAGCTGAAAATAGTTCAGTTGGAGGATGTGGCTGAGGGTGCTGAGAGTTTTCAAGCTGGTTGAAACTGACAGCTTGAAAGCTTTGAATAAGAGGAGGCCGATTGGTCAGCGGCAGGCTCCTCGTGGGGAGGGTCTGGATCTGTATCACAAGGACTAAATAATATTCAAATAATAAGCAGCAACGGTCACAGATGATCATTTATTTTATTTGCACTGATGCCGTCTTCAGTTGTTCGGAGGATACTTGGGGAGAGAACTGCTGGCAGCCGCAGATGGAAATTAAAGCTTCAAACAAGCTCTTGTCACATTAAAAATGAAAACCCAGGAGAGAGATTTTCTCCCTGACTCTTATCAATTTGTGATGTTTATGATGTATTCCAGGATGTATTTGCTGATGAAGTGCTGCAATTTGTTTTTGCCGTTGTCCCGCAGATTGCCTCATTTTCTTTTACCACAGTCGCTGACTGCCGACGCTTCCAGCGATGTCTGAGGCTAAACGTTCTGGGACGTGTTGCCTGCAGTATGCGGAGGTGGAGGGAGTCTTATTGACTGTGATAACACCAGTAGTAACTGGATAAAAAGTGAGAGATCATGACTGTAAAGGCTGTATGGAGGATTGGATTCTGGCCTGTTGGTGGATAAATGGTGTCTCTTCAAACCTGCATAATCCTTGTTAGCATCTTAGCATGCTAATATTAGCTAATTAGCCCTAAATGCAGAGTTCAGAAGAGGCTGAGCTTTGCAGGTAGACAAATGTAAAATTTCAAACCAATATTGCTGCAAGATTAATAATTAAAGGCATCTTCAAAGTTACTTTAATTCAACCTGAGAGGGGCGTGAAGGTCAGCAGCAAATATCAAGACGATGCATTCAATGGAGCTGCTGGTGGCTCTGCAGGGAAAGTCCAATATCACCAACATCCTTTAAGACTCATCCTCAGGGACCATGAATGTCCGTTAACTACAATCCATCCACCGGTTTAGTGTCTGTAAATACATCTAATGTCGCAGTAATCTGTCGGGACAAACTGCTTTGACATGAGCAGGTTTCACCGTGACAGTAACCTGCTATACATGTTATATTTTGACTGCTTCATGTTGTTTGTTTCACACAAACAGGTGATCAGCTGTTTAACTCCAGCATCAGTTAGTGCATGTCTGTGTCGATGCCGTTTCTACATCACAAACCTGCTGTTATTTATGCATCTTGTCCAATTTTTACTTTACACGTACGTACAAACATTGTCCTTATCATCCATACTGGCAACAGTATTTTTATCATCTGTCCATATTGTACATACGCAGACGTGTGCAATTCATTTTTATTCAACAGTATTTCTCAAATGTAATTCAACATCTGGCACTGGCAGTGTTTCATAAGAACGGCTGCATCCTGTAACTTTCATCTTCTACGTCAATGTCTTCTAATACTTTTACAACTTAATTTCCCCGTCATGGATCAATGAAGTTTATCTTTAACAACACATTACTGAAAGGTCACACTTCTCCATTTTCAAACATGTATCATTTCATTTCATTTCTTTCCTGTATTGATTATTTGCTGCGTTGTCCCCAGACTGACACACCTGGTTCTGTTTGAAGAGCTGCAGCAGAAGAAAAACTCTTTGATTCTCCTCACAGCTTTAGCTTCACTGTTACCACCAAATAACCATCTGCACCGCGAACACACCACGACCGAGCAGCTTCGAGTGGAGACACACGATCCCTCACTGGCTTCCCACCTGCTAACATGCAGCCTGTATTCATTTCTTAAGAAGCTCAATGAAGCTGTTTTACATTTAACGCACACCTCTGTGCTTTTAAGAATAACATAATTATTCACCTGTGTTACCATGAATCGTTAATACTGTAGCATTACGCTAACATGCTGTTTTTAAGGTTGAATGGCGTGAAGTTTGTGGATCTTTCACTTTTTCACTGTGCAAATAATGTACAAAGAAATATTCTTCTTCCACAAAAACTGTCCTCTGACAGAGGGAGGGGGTTTATAAAGTGAGAGGAAAGCTGAATGTAAAGAAACTCACGCAGCTGTGAAGAGTACATGTTCTCCAGTCTGCGGGCGGAGGAGCGGAAAGTTTTGAATGTGGAACTCAAGCGAAGCGCAAACGAGACTCAGATCAAGAAAAACTTTCCAAGAGGTTTAGTGATGAAGGAAGTTTTACTCTACTGACACTGTGACATGTTTGGGTTGTGAGTAGAATTTGCACAATTGCTTATAAGTTGTATACTTGTACACATGAGTAGCGGAGAGGCAGGAAAAAAGACTTTTTGACTGTTTAATACTTAATTTGTTAAGTATTGTTTGTTGTATTGGTGTTTATTGTTCATGTCATTTTATTCTTCTTTTGATTTTATCAGATCTTTCTTTTGTTATTTACTTTTTCAAAAGAAAAAAAATTAAATCCTTCAAGCCAAAATCCATAATATAACGTTCATCTGTCCAATTTCACTGACAACTAGGCTCTTTATTTAAAATCCAAACTGGACAAGGACGCTGATGAAGGAGTCTCTTCTCCTTTGAAAACGCTTTCTGCACTTCAAAAAATCTAACAATGCGGAATGAATATTGATTCATGAGTGCAGCGAGTGATCAATGATGAATGTGTTCCATGTCTGTGTTCTGTGTTTTGGCGAGGAGAGGTCAGCCGGAGCCGTGGAGCCGCCTCCAGCTCGGCTCCCGGCTGAATTTGTCACCGGTGCTGCAGGCGGCGGAGGTGAAGTGAAGCACGAAAGCAGTTCCACTTTACATGTTCTTCAACGAGCGGCTCCTCCAGCAGCCACCGTTCGTGTTGGTGGCTTTCACGGGAAGTCGCGACACTATTTTGCCGACTCTTGCGGCGAACAGAAGACCGATGATGAGTCCGAGCGGCGGCCTGACACCGAACACGTGCGGGCGCTCGCTCGTGCTGGTGCATATTACCTGCATGAGACTGCATCATCTCCTCCCTGCTAACCTTGCATTCAATAAATCACACTTTTGGTGCAACAGGATATGAGTGGAGGAGTTATTCATGCAAGCTGTGGATTTCACGGGTACTTTCCACTGTCTGCTGCAGCACCTGAGCGAAGAAGTCACCTTTCAGGCGACGGCGCGTCCTCACATATCCTCAGGAAATTACACATATCAGCTTGAAGTGAACTCGGCTCTAGCAGACCTTGAGAGGAGATCACAAATAGCTTTTCTTTGCACTGAAAGTTCTGTCCCGGTCCTCCGTCGATGTCAGGGATCTGCAGGTGGCAATTTAAGCCTTCAGTTATCAAAGAGTACTTTCATTATGCTTCATTACACTGGAAGAAACTCCTGGTTGAAAGTTGCCCTCTGTGAGATTTTATGTTAAAGTACAGCTAAATCACAGAGTTGAGCAGCAGAAAGAGAATTTCGCTCACACTAATTGAGACGGTTTGTCCTAAAAATAATGTCCTGTGCCTGATTGGCGGGAAGTCTTAACAAACAGAGTGACATAATATGAACCCTGCACAGCGAAAGCGCCGCGCCTCTCCTGAACTGTTCTTTCCTGCTGCCACTTGGGACCGCCAAAGTGTGAAGACGCACAGTGCAGCTTTGTTTTTAAGAAACACACCCACAGCTCCTTGTGCGTTAGCGTTTTCTGACATTTCTGAACGTACAAATTGTAAATTTAGAGCACAGCTGTATAATACGACATGCATAATTGATTTTCTGCTCTACAGGGAATTCCATCTGCTGTTCACCTTCGTGGTTTTGCCCCTGCTTGTAGTTTGCTCAAACGGCGTAGCAGCACACATATGAAGCATGTGACAGACAGAATCAGCTAACGACACCAGACGGTACCTGTGTACGACATGAATAAAGAAACCTCCCGGCAAAACACAATTTACCATTCAGAGGGAGAGCTTTGGCAAATTGAACTGTGATCCATTTTTCGTGGACTTAAGTGACAGATCAATTTAGTCTGGTTACGCTTTGACTTCTACAAGCTCGAGCCTTCATCTTGCAGAAATGATGGGCATTTTTCATTATACTTTCCATCAGTGTAATTAACATTGACGAGCACCGAGATGCATCCTGCCTCTTTATGCTTGTTTGCACAAAACACAAAGTGCTTCTCTTCCAGGAGGATGAACTGATGAAATACAAATGTAATACCTCTTGAAACCGGTGAAAAAATTAAAACATGACCCCTCGCTTTCAACTTTTACCGGCCTGTAAACTTTCAGGCAATTACACAGCTTCCCACATGGCAAAGTAAGTGTGTACAACAGCTGCAAAATAAACCTCTGCACCCCCTGAAAGGCAAGGGTTCCCCCGACGGTAACAGAGCCTCGCAGAACCGTCTGCCTCGTGTCCCTGATCGTCGCTGCAATCAAATACTCCCTTCTTGAGGGACATGTTCAACTTTATTAGACAGATCAAAGTATGGTGAGACAGACAGAGGGGTAATGACACGAGACAAATGTCCTACGACTTCGGGACTTTACTGTCACATCATGCTCATTAATGTATTTTCAGCTGCAGGCTTGTGAGAGCCACATCGTGTACGTCTGTGCACAGACAGGCCTTTATTAAGATGCTGCTACATGTAGATTAAGAGAATTAGGACGTTGCATTTGATCATTTGCTGAACCCGTGAGGTGTTTGACATTACATAACTCATATTTGAAGAGTCTGATCATGGCAGATTGTCCATATAGGCTGAGGGTGGAACTTCCTGTACTGCATATTAACTCAACAAACCTCCATCTTGTATTTTTATTAATTTGAGTAACTTTGCGTACTTCATTTAAGCATTACAGTGAAGTCAACATTTCAATGGGGATTACATTGCTGCACTCTTCACACACCGTAAAGCAAACGCTGAGCAGCCATTTTCTTGTGAGGTTAAAGATTCTGTAGATTAGATTAAAATCTGTTTGTATTCCGCCGTCTGTCTTCGGATCAGTGGTCGCTGTTTGCAGACATTAATGACAGAATCTGTGATCAGACGTCGGACAGCGAGTCCTGTCCGAGCCCGTCTTTTCACTTTGAGAAGCAGCCATTGTTCAGTAATCCTCTGGATTAAACCTCCCAGCTCCCAGCAGGTTTGGTGAATTCTTAGAAAGTCATCGTTCCGCCGTGTAATCACAGGACACACATACCCTTTACAGAATAATTAAGATCTGCTATCTTTATGGTTTAACCTTTAAAACGCACATATTTCCTCTTTTGTGTGTTCAAACAGACAAATTTAAATTAGAAATACTTAATTCGTGCCATAATCCACAACCATCCGTCCAAAGCGACAAAAATCAAATGACTGTCTGGAATATTCCCCTAAGTGGACAAAAGCTGCTCCTTTTCTTTATTCATATTCATGAGCTGGTGGACTATTTGAGTCCTTCTCCTACGACTCAAAGCCTGATTCAAATTTCAAATCCTCTGACGGACTGAGAGGAGGACCATTGTGGAGCTGCATACTGTTCATTTTCAGACAATCGGACAATAATTTCAGGCTCTGTGAACTGGGAATCTGTAACTTCTTTGCAATTTGATTTTTGTAAGCCATCAATCATTCATGTTCAGAGATCTAATATGTGTTTTAACAGGAGACTTTTCATTCATTCGGTCACACCTGCAGGGACCGAGCTGCAGGTGCAGGAGGCAGCTGAAGTTTCAATTTGGTCTCAGTGACCCGTGATCATTTGCCTTAAACGTAATGAAGTGATGCCCTGCTGGGAAGTGTGATTTATGGCTGAGGAAATGAGGAAAGACGTGCACCTGTAAATTCACTGAAATTGTCCTTATTTTTATTAGCCATGTTAGCGGCAAGGCTCCACGGACGGCGGTGTCGGTCGTTCCGCCACTTTGGTCCTCTGAGCTTTCCGTGAGGTTCACATTTGTTGTTTTGAGCGTGATGTGTCTGCAACTACTGGACAGAGTGACATGAAATCTGGCACAAATATTCATGATCCCCCTTTAAACTAGTGCCAGAAGACAAGATAAGGTAAATCATGAGCCGTATACAGAACAGTAAGTTTAATCTATAATCAATGAAACTGGCCACACCAGCACGCAGGTGGAGATCCATGGAGATCCAGTCATGCTAGACGGATAAAAATAGTCTGTTTATATGTGTTATGCGAGGTGTACGCTGACCTTTTACACAAGAACGGGTCATAAAGTGTTTCCTGGTAAACAGGAAATGTATAAAATTTTATGGTCTTCATCACCCTGTCGGCCTTTATTTTGCCTCTACCGGCTGGTGGTTGCTTAAT
Organism: Chaetodon trifasciatus; assembly: GCA_037975065.1. NCBI lineage: Eukaryota > Metazoa > Chordata > Actinopteri > Chaetodontiformes > Chaetodontidae > Chaetodon > Chaetodon trifasciatus. The sequence continues at coordinate 4,674,330 of JBBMOE010000031.1, read as the reverse complement.
AACTTCATCCGTAGTCTCCTGCAGTCTGCAGGTGTTAGCTCACCCATCTTCCATTCACAAAACTGAAGACTTTTTCCTCCACAGTCCCAACATGAAAGCTCACCGTCTTGTTTTTCCGATGTGTAGCCGAAGCGTTAGCTGTGCTCTGTGTTCTTATTAGCAAATGTTAGCATGCTATCATGCTAAACTAAGATGGTGACGATGATAAACATTATACCTGCTGAGCGTCAGGATGCTAGCTGCCTCCATTGTGAGCATGTTAGCACTCTGAACTTAGCATTTAGGGTAGCCTCACTGGCTGCAGGCTCTTAATCTCGCTGATCTTTGAATCGTGCTTAATTGGCATCTGACAAGGTGATGATCGTGTGGAGAAGGGAGCCTGAGGATGATGATGGAAGGCCCACGTTTGTATTTGCAGATCACTGAGTAATCTACATCTCCAGAGCAGCTCCAGCATGTTGTTCTAGAGCAATCCATAACAGAGCTGTTTGATGGATGAACACCTTTTTCATTTATTAATTTATTTATTTACAATCGCGATGAGTCAGTGTGGCAAGTTACGTCTGCTGATAAATTGATGTATAATTATTCATACCCTTCAACAGATTACAAATGATCCATTGCTCATTTAAAATGATGGATCGGCGACTTATATCTTTTCCCCCTCTTTCGCCATCATCAGACGCATCCATCAGGCCACTATTCTTTCTCCTGACAGGCTGAAACTGTGATCTTTCATGGTGATCAAAACTCTCACCAACCGTTACTTCTCTCTGTCCCCATAATTGACCAGTGAAGCATCGGTAAATCACTGCCCAGCAGTCATAACTTGTGCCGCTTCCTTTGTAAGGACTTCCGAACCTGTCTCTGCTGATGCATTTATATGCTCTTTGCGTCAAGGAGCTCTTTTATTTCGGAGAGGTGGGCCTCAGCAGCAGCAGATACTTACAGAGACAGAGAGGTTTTGCTTTACGTCAGACAGAAGTTCATAGTCAGGGCCGTCATTACCGATGCTAATTATAATCTCGTACTCCCCACGTTCATTCAAAAAGAAGAGCAAGCCATCGAACCATCAGGCAGGTTTTAAACAAACTTACTTTGAAGAGAAACAAACATGAACTCTTAAATTACTATCCAAACTATCTGCTGCAACCATCCATCACAGCTTTCTGGCTGTCTTCTGGGTTCAACTTTAATCTACTGCAGTTTCCTCTGAAATGAAATATTATTAGAGACCTTTCAGGTGCACTCACTTTAGATAATCTTGCTAAACCGTTGGCTTGTTTACAACCTGTCTGATTGCCTGACTGCTCGTTTTTCTCGCCCCGTCTGACTTTGTTGTAGCCGTGATCCCAAATTCACAAATACATTTTGTTGAGTACAGTGTTATCACAGCGCGTGGAAATGACCAAAACTATGGAAATAAAACGAAAGCTGTGATAAAAAAAGCATTATCCTGTAATCACGGCATCAGCAATCTGTAGAAGAAACACCTTCTTTCGACCCCAGTAGCTGCTGTGAACTCAGAGAGTAATGAGCTCTAAGTTTTAAATCTTTCTCCCTCATCTCTGAACTCAATCTTCATCTTGTGCGTGTGGAGCTGTGCAGGGCACATTCAACGAACACTACGTCTGCTTCCACGCTTCTCACTCAGACGCGTCATTTGTCATCATAAGACACTTAATTTTTCTCTGCTGATTGATGGGACTTCTCAGCGTCGAGGCGTAAAGGAGGACAGCTTACCTTCAGCACCGTGGATCCCAGCTCCAGACCCACCAAGACCGTCCTGTCCACCAACTCCGCTATCCTGGGGTCGGCCACCTTCAGGGAGTCCTGGACCAGGTCTGTGACATCCACCTGCCAGTCGGGCCCCAGCATGGTGATGACCTGGTCGGTGCCCTCGGTGGAGGTGGTGTGGAACTGGGTCAGCACCTTGACCAGGGCCCGCTGGTACTGCAGGGTGCAGCCCCGACTCACCCGGCGTTCGTCGTCTTCGTCTTCTGTGTCGCTGTCTCTAGTGCTCCTTCAGAGAAAAGAGGAAGAGGAAACGAATTTAGATGCATTAAACATCCTCAACATGGCGACGGGGATGCAGCAGATAAAGACGCAGGACGATCCTAAACCACGCTGAAGGTGCTTCGTGGAAAAAGGCGACTGAAGCAAAGACCTTGAGGATCTAAACTCGATATTAACTGAAGATTTGTGTCTGGAATTGGCCACAGGAAAGATTGGGAGCCCCTCATTAGAGGCCTCAAGAGTTAAAACCATCACCAATCACAACTTGTCACGCCTTTAAACTGAACAGCTGCTGCTAAATTCTGCTCAGCGCTGAGTCGTGATGCTACGTCTCAATTTGTGCCTTCTGTTCTTAAGGGTCTCTACTCATTTTATAATTTGACATAATAACACTGATGAGAAACTCGGCACCACTCCACACAAATTCATCACATTGTGTGTTCTGATGTGGTGGCGCTGAGGAAAAAGTCCTGCGAGCCAGCAGGGAATGAATGATAGGCTCCAAAAAGCCGGGTTTTGGACTGATGCCCTTCTTATTTCACAGGAGCCCTGGGCAGCGGGGTTAAACATGCCAGGTGCATCCCCCACCGAGCGCAATCTGCTCTACAACAAGATGTATGAGCTACCCAGCTTCCCTCAGCAGGCTTGACAATCTGCCAGTTCCTACTTAAAAAGAACTCCTCTGCTTAATCTTTGCTTTGAATTAACTATCCGAACGACTTGAGATTCAGGAGGCAGCGGGGCTGTCAGCCACCGACAAAGTATATATCCTACACATTGATTCAAGGAACAGGTCTGATTATTAGGCTGAGCACTTCTGTCCTGAGGTCTCATAAAAGCTTAGAATACACTCGCTCAACAGCTAAAAGCATTGTTGCGTGTGCGTCTGCACCTGTCCCACCTACCGGGTTTGATTATTAATTCATCCTCGCATGCTTCCTCTCCACACCTCATCACTGCCGCCAATACTTCAGCACTCCGCTCTGCTCATAACTTTGCACTGGGAATGATGTTTAGGAATAAAAGGGCCTCCTTTAAGGCTCCCATGGGTCATTGGAGGTACCCGCATGCAGTTGTTCACTCAAGCAACTTTAACATCACCTCATGAACCGTTTTCACTCTGATTGAGTTCGGGTCATGGGCTTATCACTTCTGTGTCTATGGTTGGTTGAATTTATTACTTTGGAATGAATAAAAAGTGGCTTTCACAGCCGCTGTGTGATTTTGTGACACTGTGACCAAACCGCTATGAATTCAATGCTACACAAATGATTTCCTTGGCATGTAAAAGCTGCAGAGATGGGGAGCGACTGTCTGATTACATCAGTCAGCACGACGACGGACTGCATTGGTACAAACTGCATGTAAGCAGTGTGTAAAATATTAACAGAACAAACAGCAAAGAACAGCCTGTGGCTGCAGGCAGCAACACAACAACCTGCTTTTACTGCAGCCATTTCTCTGTTAGCATACCTCCCTGATGCTGCTCTGTTTTTGGAAGTTTCAGTGAATTTGGGGGGGTACAGTAATCGTGCATCTGGGTTCAATCCTGAATATTAATCCCTAAAATTTCTGCAGACAGGGTATATTTTCTGCTTATGTGGGTTTACAAGCCTCTAAAAGTTACGAACCTTTAGCATGAATGACCTTTAATGAGTTTTTAAAATTAAGATGATGGCTTTAGAGAAGCCATTAGCAAAATTGTTCAGCTTAGTGTGAATCGTGCTGGTGGAGACTGGAAAAAAACACTTCACCTGAACTGTGTTGAAAATAAGAGTTAGTTTAATGAGCAGTCGTTAGCAGCAGCAAGTTTGGGGTCTTTCTGTGTGGAGTTTGCATGTTTTCTTTGAGCTTCCTGTGATGCCCCAAAGACAAGTCAGGTGAAGCCGAGGTACAGATGTCGGATGGATGGATGTTTTTTGCAAGCAGGCTAATTAAATCAATTTTGTACAGTAGAAAGCAAACATTATTTAAAACTCAGAGTCCATTTTTAATTAAAACTATCTGCCTTATATGAGCTTGCAAGCTCTTGAAAAGTGCGTATTTGTGGTATGAACGGCTGTTCTTTAATGACAGCAGGTTTAAAAACACCATGATGGAAACTGTCCACACATTTTATTACGCACCGTTCACCACTTTTATCCATGGGCGGCCATTTTTATGTCAAAAGCAATAAATCATCATTCAGTGCAAAGCTGGAAAAATCCGCTTTTACAGATATTTCACTTTATCACATTTAAAGTTTACTCATCTTGAGGAGGACACTTTACTGTCCTACAGGTGTTTAAGATCTTCTGTGGCTCTTTGGGAAACACAGGTCTTTAACGCCAAGGAGGGTCTAACAAGCAGATGCTACTGGGTGCATTGTGGGAAATGTAGGACCCAGTGTTTTCGGAGAGGCAGGATATCCAGTCCTCTATTTTTTAGAAACTGTCCCTTGTGCCCCTAAAATTGAAAAAAATTGCAAAACTAAACTGCTGGAGTAGTCAAAGATTCAAGAAGACCTCGTCAAAGGCCTGATGTTTGACGCTGAGCTACACCTGATCTGAGGTACGCTGCACCTCTCCTCCACCTGACATCAGCTCTCCGGCCTGGACGTCATCTGCCTGGACTTCAAACCCTGGACCTCTGTGGGCTGCAGACTGCCACTGTAGCTTCGGGACATGCAGGCAGAGCTGCACTTAGGTAAGCGAGTTAACTCCACAGCCGACGCTGAGACTGCACACTCAGTTACTCATTCAGTTAAAGGCAGAGAAAAACCCAATGAGACAGTACGGCTCTCTGTCTCTGTCAAGGAGTTTCACAAGTCTTGGCTCAGGTCAGCAAAAGTTTACCTTCCTGAGTCTGTACCTGAAAATAAGGTTGATATTTTCTCTCCCCCAGAAGAATATTGTCTGTTCTTATTAGAGTCTCTGATACAACCGCACAAGCTGAAGCTTCAGTGCACACGGGCTGCCCGCCCGATTACACTTTCTTTCCTTTTTTAGAGCATGTTACTGGATAATGCAGCCAGTGAGCAATTCTGCAGCACTGTAGCAAAGGCCCACTGCAGGCCAAGAGACCTTGCTGTGCATGAAGGTTCACAATGTGTCACGTTGCAGAAGTGAAGGGATGTGGGATGGAGAGACTGCAACAGAAAGGAAAATAAAAGAGTTACGGAGCCGAGGGAAAAAGTGTGGGAGGTTAGAGGTTGTGTAAAGGAGAGTCAGAGCCTGTCAGAGGAGGAAAATAAGCGCGAGAGAGTAAACGATGGGAGGACTGAGAGGAGTTAATGAAAAGACAATAATTCAGTCTCACAAATCACAAAATAAAGCAGCTTTAGCAAAGTGTGGTGCAGATAATCATCACCATTTGCTGCTATTGGAGTGTATTTGAGATGACTAACGAGCTTCATTCATTCCTCTTATTTCCCATCTTACTTTGTGGGATTATTTACAATGCTTTGAAAGCCTCTGAAAACATCATCTAATTCATTATCACAGCACTCCATAATGACTGTAAACAACCGAGAGCACGGTCAAGACAAACACAACCGCCATCTCGTGCCAGAGCCACTGTTAGTCCTCAAAATTAAGATGACGTCTCGTAAATCCTGTCGCTGTCTGTCCCCTCTCTGCCTCCCCGGCGTCTCGATACGGTACGATTTGCCAGTTTTGTAGGCACTTGCTGGCAGTGATCTTGTTTTGTTAATGGCAGATGTCCACGTTGTTTTGTCAGACGCAAAGAAGTCTCAACTGTCAAGTCCCAAGTTAAACTAAAATGAGCATTATTCATGATTAACAGAAAGCACACCTATGAAATTCAGGTTTTCACGTGTGAAATGTCCTCTTTCAAGTCATCTGCAGTTTTAAATTTAATTTTTCATGACATTTTGTGACATGTTGGCTTATTCCGCTTCTCCGGAGTCACTTCAGTGTGGATGTTCTTCACCTCTGTGACGACGTCCTTCATTTCTAAGGACATGTTCTCGTTCTCTGCGCACATTTCAGCAAAAAGCATCGACATGCTGATGTTTGCTGGCACTGTTTGCCATCAGAATCCCACATGTTCCAGTGCGATGTTAGGGAAGCTTCTAAAAGTGTTTATCAGACTTTTGAAACGTCTAAAAACTGGAGAATCATCATCTGCCACCATCTACCTGGCTGCCACACCGGAAACCTCTCTGAATTTTGGGGGTATCTTAATTTTTGAATGGGCAGCAGCAGAGAGTGGACGGGAAGTGAAGAGACAGAGACGACGTCCTCCAGAGGTCTCCAGCTGGACTCAAACTGAAAGTTGTGATTGGATGGTCAGCGTGCCTTAAACCCCTGCTACAGGTCATCATTACATGTTCAGGACGAAACCAAGCAAACATCCAAAATCTCCACTTTTTAGCTGACAGGAAGTCCCAGAGGCAGCCTGCATCTACGCTTCCAACCAAGCCACCTCAACCATGAGGGCCATGAGATCCAGGCGAAAGCTCCAAATCGAGCAGGTAAGCGGACCTCGACTGGAATTGTTTCGTCCGCATAAGAAAGTGATGTTTTCACATGTGATACGCTGCATTTAAAATGAGAAATATGTGAAAACCACACGCGGCCGCTTGTGATAAATGTGCTTTTTTTTTGTGAGGGGGTTTATTACTTCTCCAGCCTGTGTGATTCATGGACAGCCTCAGCATCGGCACCGTGGCAACAAGTGCAATTACCCTGAAATGAGATGTCGGCTGTTTTCATAATAAAAAAACAAATGCACTGAATCAATCCATCAAAGGCGCACATGAGCAGGAATTGATCTGTTTCCTGTGGGGCGACATGTCTTTGCAAACAGAGAGCTTACACGGCTTAAGCCCACACCTCCGGGCTGTTCGGTTATTACACCAAAACCTAAAATTATATCACATATATGACACATTTCTTGTCTAAACAGAAGGTGTGCGACGGATCAGACGGCAGCGTTCATCAAAAGATGCGTCCGACGCTTCCAGCAGAAATATCACTGCAAACAAAGACTCCTGCGGGAAGGCCAGTCTAGTCAGCACCAGCGGCTTCAACAGTCTGCATGTGGCTCCATCATGATGCAAAGAAAATTACATGCACTCGGTATATGACAGCGTGCAAGAAAGAAGTGTTTCAGCCGCAGTGAAATGAATTCCTCTGGCCTGACCGCGTGGCAATCATCGCCAGCCAAAACAGCCCACGAGGGGTCTTTGATGACTGTTTTCAAGAAGGCAAAGAGGAAGTTATATGCATAGAAAATGGGCTGCGAGGATTGTAGAGATACATACTTGAGAGAAACAAACTTTAACACCAAAGCAATTTGCTTGAAATAACTAGTCCACCTATTGATATTCAGGGAACGCCGGGAAACAAAGACAATATCGTTATATGAGAGTTATAGCGCATGAGGCCGCTGGCAAACCCCGGGGCCTGGTAAACACTGGACAAACACCGGTGAAAATAAGCTCAGAGCATCTCACAAATCTGATACAAGCACATATATGATTCCTCATCTGCAGGCTTCTACTATAATGAATGAATAAAACGAATGAATGGTGCTAAAATGGGGATTTAAGACACATTTTACACGTCAAAATAATATACCATCTCCAGCCCATTACAGCCCATTGGGGATCTCTGAAAAATGAGGCTATGCAAGATGTTTTCCAAGCACTCTAGGTCACCCGAAACACCTTAATTCTTCAAACAACTCCATAAACATGCTATTTGTATTCAGGTTGGGTAGAAATGGATTTGGTCGACGGTGATGTACTCCAGCGGCAGCGACAGCCGCCGCCTGCGTGAGCGCTAATGCCGCCATTAAACATTTCCTAAATGAAGGGTTGTGGGCCTGTTTGTTACTGCTCCATGCACGCCGAGAATGCTGGAATATTTTAATGAGCTAAGCTAAGACCACATTTTTCATCCGGGCCCTGGCTCCAACAGCCTTAATCTCCCACTTGTGCCATTTTTTCCGCGTCTAAAGGTGTTATAATTTTAATGCTCGGAGGCAACGGCTCATTCAGTTTTTTATTGCCTGCTGGATTCCTTCTATCGACAAAAGCTCCCATAATATTGACACGGAGACCACACGAATGGCCTTGATTCCTACGATGTGCAGAGAGCATTTCATGATATTGAAAAGCGTATTTTCATGTGCTGAACTTCAGCGTTTCGTCTGCACACTGTGTAAAAGCCCGTCGACGGTGAGGCTCATGCTGCCTTTTAATATTTAGCATACACACACGGTCAGGTGAATGGATTAACAGTCCGTCCTGACCTGAAGTTAAACTTTAAATCTCCTCCAGAAAGCGACAGTCTGGGACTATCCTCTCCATCCTGTAGATCTGACTGCTGTGTCTGTGGAGTCATGGCCTCACTCCGCATCTTCTACTTTGCATACATGTACATATTTTGTGTATTTTGTCGTTGTTTGCATACAAGTACGTGTACGTTGTGTTCATGAAATGATGTCAAAGAAAACTTACTCCTCATTCAGGCTGATCGTTTTTACAGTGTGTGCTCAAACAGTGTGTGTTCATACAGTGTGTGTTCAAAGTGTGTGTTCATACAATGTGTGTTCAAACAGTGTGTGCTCAAACAGTGTGTGTTCAAACAGTGTGTGCTCAAACAGTGTGTGTTCATACAGTGTGTGTTCAAAGTGTGTGTTCATACAGTGTGTGTTCAAACTGTGTGTTCAAAGTGTGTGTGTTCAAAGTGTGTGTGTTCATCCAGTGTGTGCTCAAAGTGTGTGTGTTCATACAGTGTGTGTTCAAACTGTGTGCTCAAAGTGTGTGTGTTCATACAGTGTGTGTTCAAAGTGTGTGCGTTCATACAGTGTGTGTTCAAACAGTGTGTTTTCAGTGTGTGTTCATCCAGTGTGTTCATACAGTGTGTGTTCATCCAGTGTGTGTTCAAACTGTGTGTGTTCATACAGTGTGTGTTCATACAGTGTGTGTTCATCCAGTGTGTGTTCAAAGTGTGTGTTCATACAGTGTGTGTTCATCCAGTGTGTGTTCAAAGTGTGTGTGTCCATGTTCAGCTTCACTGGGACACTGAACATGTGTGTCTTGTCGTGTCTGGACGTAAAGTCCGTTTGTGTCGGAGCTTTTTCTGCTGCCTCAGTCGATGCTGAGGAGTGAGTGTGTTCAAAGTGTGTGTGTTCAAAGTGTGTGTGTTCACACAGTGTGTGTCAGACGATGCTGAGGAGTGAGCTGCACGGCTACATCAACAGTGTGACATCAGCTGTTGAGCTCTGACCGTCATTTTGAGCCCTGAGGAAAAACACAAATTACTCGGCCGTCCAAAAACATCTTTATCTGTCTGGAAGTTCGACCAGCATTAATTTGGGAAAGCTGACTGTGTATTTACTCACAGTCAAATTCGGCCTGTGCCTCGGACTTGTTGTGTAAAATGGCTTCAGATGGCTCTGACAAAAACGTGACAACCTTGTGGATGAACTGCACTTGAGAGCCTCGTCGTGCAGAGTACGTTTGTGCCGTGAGCCTGAGACAGAGAGTCTAATTGGAACAAAACAAGAGAACACATAAAATCCTGGATAACAGAGAGAAGGCTGGACGGCTTTTTACCGTCTAATGTTTGACACCGCGGGGTTCCACGCTCTTTGGATAATGAGTCCTCTGGTAATCACGTACTAAAATAGCACATCTGAAATTTCTCCTGCACCTAATGCATCCTGCCTCTGCAGCTTTTAGCATATAGACAAGAAGAAGAAAACATGGCAGAGAGGTGAGAGCGCTCCCTCCTAACAACTGAAACATGAAACGCGCAGCGTGTTTCTGCATTATTACATCTTGGCCAGCTTGTAGTTCACATGGCGTGGTCACGTGTGTGTTATGTTTACTACCTGTGAGTCACCTTTCCACTGTTTTTCACTTCCAATCCAGTTCCTAAATTTGCATTTCAGTCAAGCCGAGCTCTTTTTATTGTTTATATTATGTGTCAGGTTACACGCTTCTTAGTAAAAGGCATAATATAAGAAAATGCATTAAATTCAAATGCAAAGGAACACATCTGAACCGCAGGTTAAGAAGACATAGAAACAGGTGTCGGTGTGCAAATTGCTGTGGTAACTCCTACAGTGCTTTGAAAAACATGTGTACAGCAGCAGCGCATTGTCAGCTGATGGTAAGTAGATTTCTATACACGAGTTCAAAAGTAATACGAGAACGTCAGAGTGCAAGAACTGTGTAGAGATATTAAGCATCAAATAAGCTGTCAAATGAATTAACTGCACGACATAAAGAACAGCCACAATATTTAAACCACTTTGTTTCAAAGGCAGTGAGCTCTATGAGTCCTCGCTGCACAGGAAAACGATGAGCGCACAGCTGTCAGTCTTTCCTCTAAATACGTTTGGCTGTCCTCTGAGTTCTTATCATGTTTTTCTGCCCCATCTGACCATCGTGTGAAAACGTCCCCAGCGACATCGAACCCGAGCTGACGGCGGCTCACCTTCGGTCGGGCAGGATGGGAACCCTCCAGCCTTTGATGAAGCTCAGATTGTTGTCAGAAAGTTCCACCTGCAGGGGGAGTTTGGGCACCCAGACGGTCAGCTCCAGCGGCGCGCTCAGGTGCTCGTAGCTGAAGATGACCCGGGCGCTCATGGATCCCCGCGTCTCTTTCCCGTTGACGAACACGTAGTCGCAATTCATGGACACCTAGGACGGATCAGGGTCAGAAGTCAGACCATCTATATGGTAATGGTCACACCGGTGGCAGAGAATCTAAGTGATATGAGATGATATACAGCACAGTATGGATGCAGCTGTCAGTGCCACAATCCATCACACAGCATTTCAAGGTTGATTCTTTCAGCAGAGCAAACACACAGCAAAGCATTTCATGTGAATGTGATGTGAAAGTTCAGGGCACATAAACCATCTCTGCCTCACCCAGATTTAAAAGCTCAACCCTAAAGATACTGACGTGTCTCAAAGCTAAAACCAAAACTGCCTCCTCCACTCAGCAAGCACCTGCTGTTATGTTTGTAATTTGGTTGAAACGACTCTTAAAATCAGGCTGTATGTTAATACTGAGCGCGCTGTACACCGTGTGGCTCCAGAGTCGGCGGGTTTTCATTCCACCCACAGACTCTCCGGCCTTGATGGCACAGTGCTGAGAACCGCTGCTGTAAACAATGCTGACTGGCTGTGGGCTGTTCTCTAATCTGATTTGCATCTTTTATGCAGCCAAATTAGTGCTTCTAAGTAACCCAGCGTTTGTTAAGCATGCACAGTGTAAATTAGGCATGCACTCCGCGTCCTCGCCCCGCCACCTCTCCCAGCATAATGATCTATGTACAATTATACAGACACATAATATGCCAACAAAAGCTTTTAGGCAAACACGTAATTCATATCACATGACGGCTGACAGCAGGGTGACATTTCACATGAACTTTAGTTCATAACACCTACACGGCACATTAATAAACACATCCACAGGTCTCACCTTTCATGAGACGTTGGTGTAATGTGATACAGTTCGTGACGCAGCGGCGGCAGCACTGAGCATGAACTCAATATATGGAAATTTCTAAATTTAAGTCTTCACAAACGCCATTTTTAACTTAAAACCATTCTTTAGCCTTCCCATCTAGTCGTGAAGCTCCAGCTCAATTTGAATTATCATAAATACTTGTCCCCCTCTAACACTAAATTATTAACTGCAATGGATCTGGAGGGCTTTGCTTTTGGGCTCCCATCGAAGATTTATCTAGTGGTGGGAGGTAGCTGGCATTGTAATCAGAGGATCTAATCTCCCGCAAATGGAGGTCGGGCTGGCCGGTCTTCTCAGGGCTGAGGATTCATCATAACTGGGAGGAGGTCTGGGTAATATAATTCCCCCTCCATGCAGACAGGCCAGCGTGGAGGGAGGGAGGGGTGGGCGGTGGAAGGACTTCTTAAGATGACAGTCTTTCCCTCTGGTTCAGTTAATGCAATTTTGCAGGGGTCTGACCTTACGGGCGACCACAGCATCCAGCCTCTGCGTTATTGTTCTGTCTGCTCATGCACCGTCTTATCGGCGCGAAGCAAAAGAAAGAAAAAGAACTCAACGCCGTGACCCCGGCCACCTTGATTAATCACAGCACGGCTTGCCGTATAAGAGTGAGTGGGGAACATCTGCCTGACATGTACTCCCTTTCTACCCTAAAGCCGCACACACACACAGCCACACACGCTGAAAACGAGCCCGTGCTGCAGTGCCGCTTCGGCTCCTGCGGCTATTGCTGCTGATAAACTTGGCCGGCTAATTGCAAGTCAAAAGCTGTTAGCAACTCTGGGTATCAGTGGCCCTGTGGGGGCTTGCTGAGGAGGGCTTTCACATGCTGAGCCACCACATGCCGTCACGCTGCTGCTAATGCGCTGTGGCATCCTCCATGGTGCCAGCAGATTGCCGGGGTGGAGACAGATCATCGGGACAAGTGCTGCCTGCTTTTGGTCGTGCAGCGGTCACATGATGCGGAGTGACAGACCGGCTAGGTTAACAAAGGTGAAGACACCGTCCATAGCATTAGCTGAATTGATTTCCCAGACTGCTCCAGTAAAGGCTGCAGCTTCCGTCCTTCATGAAAGCGGCTTTACTGGCATTTTCCCACTTTCACGCAGTCCGACGGATGCGGCGAATTCTCCGGTCGTCCACATTCTGTGTGAAAAGCACATCTGTTCACGTAATCCAGTGTGGAACTTGAGCCATAATTTTATTCTATCTTGAGCAGTCAGACCGCTGAGACATATTTACTGCCGTTACATCATCGGCTCATTATTTACACATGACCTCTTGAAGGGGTACTTCTGTAATTTAGTATTGAACTTCCTCAAAGTCAGGGGACTTCAGGAGACAGATGAAAAATAATGGTCAGGATCGACGCAGCAGAGGCAGAGACACCCTGACTTTTTATCTTCAGCATCCAAAAACACTGGATCTTCATCTTTCGTCTCTTCCTGCCAAATAAATCCCCACATCTTAGACTTGGTTAAACCTGCGCTAACTGATTTTCTGGCCACCTGGGAGCAGCAGAAACAAGCTGTCAACACTTTTATACAATCATCTTTTAATGCTTCTTTAATCTTTTAAGTTGAAGTGGCGAACTTGTAAGCAAACAGTTGCTCATCTATACAAAAATCCATTTAGTAGTCACGTTTCTGGCCGCCTGGTGAATGTAAATCTAATATTCTCTCTATCTTACCTTTATGTTTACTGATTGTGAGGACGGAGAATAAGGCTGCGATTCATAATTCACAAGTTCATGAATAAACCAGTGATCTGCCGGAGTAAAATAAGCAGAAAATCGACACAAATCACGTCCCGTTTGGAGGTTTTTGTGGCTTGGTGGAGGTTTATGTGAGCCCTGACAGCACAGTACATATTTTTAAATTTATAGAGCCGGATGGACATTTCGCCTTGATTTTACAGCAGGAAAGGTCAAGAGAGAAAGGGGATGATGCGCAACATGCTGGACAGGAACCCCAGAGGTGGGCAGAGATGAGCGCTCAGCTGGGCTCTTGTTCCAGCGTTGCTCCTAAATTCTGATTTCCTTTAAATGCATCAACAGACGGCAGGAAGTCAACTGATTTTCTCTCCACGTTTCAATGTCAAAGACGCTCATAACAAAGGATAAATCAGCGCAGAGGCATCTCGACGTGAACATCCTCCAAACAGAAACCGCAGTTACCTCCGGTTTTATTTTCAGATTTAAATATTCCCTGAATTAACTGCCACAACATTTGGCCGAATGGAGCTTCCAGTTAGGGATAACATATGCGTTCAGTGAATGCTGAACGAAAGCTGACATATGGCTAGCATTACTGGGATTGTGTCTTGGAGCTGTTGTGAAGCTTTTCTTCATGTGATGGATGCGAGCTGGCTTCAAGAGCAGTTTCAACCAATGACTTCATTTAGCTCTGTTAGCTAAATGAGCCAGCCCCCATTAGCCTGTTGTTGGTAGGATTAATGACGCAGAGTGTGAGAATGATATGTTGCTCTGGAGAGCTGAGACTTTGGAGCCTCTTGGAAATAGTTTGAGTGCAATTTAAAAAAAAAAAAGTCATTATATTTTTATTTATTTGATATTGCTGAGCAGCGATCTGTCTTCAAAGGGTGGAGGCAGAACTCTCAGAGACCTCAGCAAATGAAACCAAAACTACACAATGTGGCCAAAAGTATGTGGACGCCTGAACATTAGACATCTATGTAATTGCTGCACATCTCACCCCAAAACAATGGACATGAACATGCTGCTGTGAAAGCCTCTTTTGCTCCACAGCTGCAGGGATTTGCTTCAATCCAACCACAAAAGTGTGAGTGAGGTCAAACACCGATGCTGGGTGATAAGGCTGGTTCCCAGTTCATCTCAAAGGCTTTCAGTGGGGGCCAGTCGAGTTCTTCCACATCAAACTGGTAAAACACTTTCTCCATGGACCTGGATTTGTTCAATGGGGTTTGACATGTTGAAACTGCTCTGTGTTAATAGGAACTAAGTGGTCGATCCACGGATGAGTGTCCACATACATTTGGCAATATAATGCATGTGAATGGCTTGATATCTGGGTAAGTTTTGTTGCTATTTGGTTGATCAGACCCTTTAAAATTAGGGTTGTGCGTATTTACTACGAGGAATTCAAGTCATCTCATCAGACTCTAGAGGTCGTCAGTGACATTCTTGCATCTTCGCCTGCACAATTATTAAAACTACTTCCACCCTGAGCTGCAGGGATGTTCATGCGCGCACAAAAAGAAGCTGCTTTTAGCTCTTTTCTTGTCTTTAAGATGCTAAATCTGGAGTTGCGCTAAAGCTAAATGTGTCATATTAATATGCAAATGAGGCGCCAACAAAGGAGGCTTCAGTCAGGTGGAGTGCGTGTGCAGGATGGCCACGGGCGTGAGATGTGACGTGCAGACACAAGGCCGCATCTTCGTCTTCAGGTGCGTCAGGTGAGTCACGATGGGGGATGGGGGCTGCTCTCTGTGGCTTACGGTGACCGGCGAGTCCCCCCAACCTCCTGACAAACTCTCACAGCCTCCTTTTTTCTATCCTTTCCTGCCTTGTACAACTAGGGTGCCCTAATAATTTCTCCTGCACACACACACACCCACACACACACGGGCTGGGCTTATCTGCTATAGGCTCTTGATGCACACTGCAGCTTAGTTATTTCCAAAGAAGAAAGAACTAAAGAAAAAAAGTTCCAGTAAAGAAAAATGACAGCCTCTCACCTATTTTTACTCTCAAAGTTGGAAAAAAAAAAAGCGCCTGTGGGTTGGCAAACATCTAAATAAGAAGAACGCTGGGCTGAAAATAAAGCTTTATTCAGGGAGGAAGTCTTGAAAATAATTTTAGTTTAAATGCTGTTTGAGTCGCAGTCTCAAGTCACGCGGCCAGCAAGAGATGTGACGAGGTGCTGGAGAGCTTTGAGGCGTGTTTGCATTCTCCGAAAAAGAAAGACAACCGGCGACTAAACACAACAGTCAGATTAGAACAGACCGGCGTGACTTGTGGCGTGACAGTAATGTGTGTGCTGTGGAAAAAAGACAATAAGTTGGGAGTAATGGAGTGTTCCACCTTTGTTGGGCTGACGGTGAATCTTTTATTTCTGTATTCTGGGGGACGTTTTATTGAACTGTCATGACTCGTGTATTTCCTGGGCCTGAGGGGCTCATTTTAAATTAGCCTCGAATGTTCAATGGCAGGGGCGCTGAAGCGAGCCCACTCAATATCACATGGCCCAGCGCCTTGTCTTTAATGGATAATGAAAAATGATAAACGACACGCTGCGACCAGCCATCCCAGTGCAACACCTGGTCTTTCCTATTGACAGAAGGATGCAATACAGCACAGCTGGAGCCCCCCACCCCCGTCTTAAAGCAACACGTCTTTACAGGAAAGTCATGGATCTG
Source organism: Chaetodon trifasciatus (assembly GCA_037975065.1). Taxonomy (NCBI): domain Eukaryota; kingdom Metazoa; phylum Chordata; class Actinopteri; order Chaetodontiformes; family Chaetodontidae; genus Chaetodon; species Chaetodon trifasciatus. The sequence continues at coordinate 4,658,416 of JBBMOE010000031.1, read as the reverse complement.
AACTCATTTAAAACCCTCAGTTCTCCCTCAGGTATCACAATTACGCTGCAGCAAACATTAAGGTTAGTCCATTACATATTGGACAGATAGCGGTCTTTTAATATGAACAGATACAGGCCAGTCACAACCGATATGACTGAAGTCAGTATCTGATTTGGCTTTATGGCTTCCCGGCTTCACTGTAAAATCTACAGTTTTGCCTCGCCTGATTTCATTAGTCTGAGTTATATTATTCAGTGAACAAAAGGCTTCTCGACACAGACCGGATGCTTTAAATATACGAGGATAAAGCGGTCAAATACAAAGGTTTCTGTTATTCAGGAGGAAATTCAGACTCCTGACGAGTCAAACTTGATCACAGTTGTGAGTCACGTCCGATGCCTGATGCCTGTTTCCCTCTGAGTGCAGTGCGTTCACGTGCAGCTGTTACTCTATTCAGTTTTTCAACAGCAGCCTTTTCATGAAAAGCAGATCGAGTCTGAGAAATAAGATGAAGTCTAGGAAAAAACACTGCTCCCAGATTTCCTGCTTAAATCCATCTTTATCCAGAGAGGCAGGTTTAAACACCCTGTAGCTGCTCTGATAGACAGAGTGAGATGGCTCGGGCTTCGGATATGCGCACAAAATGCAGTTAGCATCAACCTGCTGGTAATTAGAAAGGTGGCAGAAACAATGAACAATCAACATCCTGTGCCAGCGTGCTGCCATTTCCACCCTTTGTGCAACAAACGCTCGCGTTCAACACTCGAAGAAATGGATGGAAACTTGTTTGGAAGTATGTGACGCACCTTTGAGACGTCTTACACATCTCACAAAACCAAATCAAAATGGCTCAAACAGGAATGATCCCAAACTAAAAGGTACTCTAGCTGTTTATTAACTTCCTGTTTCAGTCATAAAAACTCTCCTCGTGCACCTGAAATGAAATGCGAGTGGCCTTTCTCCGGTGCACCTGCCTTGATCCAAGGTATTATTTGACAAGCTGCCTTTTTGGGGTCTTTTATTCAACGCTTCATATAGTTTGTGCAGACTTTTCGTCCACACCTGCATTCTGCAAACCTTTCTTTATACTTCTGTTTCTACGTGAAAGTCTGCTTTTGGATACTGATATACAAGGAAAGGTTATTAATCAGCATTATTATACGTAGCATGAGAGGAAACCTGAGGTAGTACCATCTGGACTGTCGTGTATTTGAGTATAATGATATACAGTATATGCCGTTTACTTCATCTAAGGTCACATTTCCCCTGACAGCATCACTTTTAATATGACAAACAGCGCAAAACAGCCCTGCAACACTTCACTGTGCTGCCTATACAATTATGCAATCTGCCTATAGTGCAATCTATTATGATTGTAATTGACTGGAGAAAATAATAACAGTGTAATCACAGCCTCTAATGTGCTGTGCAAGTTGTTGTGATCCCTCTTTAATTTATTTAATCAACAAATGAGACTTGATATGGTACTCTCAGCTTGGATTCCCTGCGAGCGTGAGCGATGACTGTTCCCTGCATCCCGGGACGCCGGAGCTGCATCTGCCTGCAGCCATCACACTGAAGCGAACAACAAGAGGAGCTTTGCTTTGCACTGCAGCACGTCAGGTAAGCAGAACTCTGTGACCAAGGTGTGCCTCTGACAAGCGCTACTGCAGGTGCGGTGCTCAGAAGTCATGACATGGAGCTTTTACTCCTCCTTTGTAACCGTATTGATTTATCTGTAGAGTTTCATGAGCATCCTTTGATTTTATCTGAGGCATAAAGCAAGAATCAAATCAGCCCAAAATGAAGGTTTATGCTTTCCTGATGTTGTGACTGTGGTTCTGGGCCACTCCCCAGTATTAGCGGAAGAGTAAAGGGATTACAATACTAAACAGACATCTTCTCCCAGATACAGAGATTGAGGAAATCAGGTTTACCGTACCTTAACAATGTCTTCATTGGAGGACTTGCACTGCACGAAGGCTGAGACATCAGTGACTGCTCCATTCATCTCTATGGAGACCATTTTGACAGGAATGGCCACAGTGCGTCCGGTCAGAATGGCCGTGTTGATGATCTCGGTGTCCTGTGAACAGGAAAAAGAGGTATTCATGAAACAGTGGGAGGCAGAGCGATTTTCCTCCACATTTCATCAGCATTACTGATGTCCGCATCTAAAATCATTGCAACCAGGGCGACAGAGTCTCGCAGGTGATGCTCTCAGCGGCAGAACAGAACTCATTTCACTGACACGTCTTTCATTGGATTTCATCAACTGACATTTTCATTTCAAGCGTTCTGTTCATCCAGCGAGCGACTGGAATTTACCGAAATAGAGATGAGGAAGACATAATTTAGAGAAAAGTAATAATCTTCACCTAAATCACACGTGGTTTAATGGGGTCTGACTACGTACATCACAGCATCATGCTTAAAATCCCAGCTACATCAAAGACATGACATTTACTGCACCGGTGGACAGGATGTGATGCAGCTTTCCGATGAACTACTTCAGGTGGAGAAAACAAGTGGAAAAACGCCCTGGACGTTAGAAGAGATGGGTTTTGTCACAGCGGCAATCTCAATAGGGATGAATGCCACTTATCACAAATGTTTCCCTTAAGTGCACGACGACTCTGGAAAATGTGTTGTTGAGAAAGTGTTGCTGTCCCACTGATGTTGTGAGGCCAAAGGCTTTAAATTAAATACCTGAAAGAGTCTCATGATTTCAGCCATCTGCAAAATTCCTTTTCAACCGTGTACACCTCGGAAGCTGTATTATTGTTTTAATGGGAATCATTATTTGTATTTGAGGAAAAAGTAAGTTTAATCAGGCCAAATAAGCACAGAGAACATGGAGATTGTTTCTTTATATTCGCCTGACTGCTACTCAGCAGTTTGGGGATGGGTAATCCATCTGCTAATGAACAACTAATACGCCAAGATAATCTTGAATGACTGGTGCCTACGCTTACATATTCTCCACTTATGCCGGAGTTTATCAAGAAAAAAATCTGTTTTATTGCTGTTTTTCTATATAAAACGATGATTCCTAAAAAGCTGGGATGTAAAATGTCAATAAAATCCGAATTTGAAGTGTTCCGGAGTCCATGTGTTCATCTCCTTCATCCAATCATGCGTTCACAAAGTGGTGAACTCGCTCCATCCTCGCTCCTGAACGACTGAGCCTTTCCAGGACGCCCCTTTCATACCCAATCATGACACTATCACCTTTTACCAATGAACGTGTTTACCTGAAGAATGTTCTTAACAGGTGTTGGAGCGTTCAACATCTTAGTATCAAAAGGGATCAAGTGGTAATAAATCCAGCTGGTTGCACACAGTAATAAAAATAACTGAATTCTGTTTAAGCAGCCGTGAACAAGGCCAACGTCGTAATCCCATCTGCATTTTTATTTTCAATGCACTGGAATGCAAACAGCCAATTAAAACACACACCAGGTCGTCCGGTGAAGTGTGAATCAATTCATTATTTTTTTGCAGATCATGTAAGCTGCGAGAGGGCAACACGTGTCCTCATTTGCAGCGGACGGGTAGCCCATGAGAGCGACTGAGACCATGGAAATTTCCTGAAATCAAAAATAGTATATTTAAATTTCTGCCTGACATTTATCTTAAAGTCTTAATAAGGGCGTAGAGCATGAAGTATGAGACATTCTCCCCCCTCTAGTTCTTCATGGGTTCCCACTTAACTGCAAGGCCAACACTTGTTTATTCAAAGAGGGAATATTATAGACAGACTTGGCACTGAGTCTGACTCTTCTGCTCTGTGCAGCTTTAAGCAAATCACAAAGGTAGTCAGTGCTGAAGGGTCCTCAGGCCTGACACTGAACTTTACTTGACATAACAGCACTGGGGTACAATGATGTAGAGACGATCTACAGATGCAATTACGTACATTTTCTTTCACCAGGTAAATCTCTCTGAGGTCACCAAAGAGGAGAAAATGTGAGCATAGAGAAAACTCCAGTGGAAACCCACATGTGAAGCAAAATCTGTATCAGTAGAATTGGTGATAACAGAGGCAATTACCAGCAGAGCCATTTTTAATGGCTTTTTCAGAATTCTTGAATTTTGGTTTCTTCTACACATTTTTCAAAGTGGCCGGAGCAGAAAACATTAAAGCTTTTTGTCCCATTCAAACAGAACAACTAAAAATAAGGTCCAACTGTATGACGCTGACAAATTCGTCAAACCCACTTCAGTACCATCTGCAGTATGTCGCCTTTGATTTGTAAGAATTCCCACAATATGTGCATTTTCAACGTTAACATTAACGCCAAATTTGGACTGAAGAAACTTTGAATCCGACACAAGCTTGACAGAAAGGGCTGACACTGTAGTTCTGTGCTTTTAAAAGGTAGTCAGTATCATCTTTTAACTTTTCTGTGTAGGTTCGCTCTTAAATTCGTTATGTAAGCAGAAAATTGAAGAGGACCCAGTATAGAACCTTGGGGAACTCCATTCAGTACAGTAAGATAGCTGGAGGTGCAGTGCACTCGCTTTCACACACTGAGTCTTATCTGAATTTAAAGTAATGCTTCCTCAGATGTTCCTCTATCAATCAACCCCTGCTTTGGTTTTAGAGAGCTCGTTAAAAAGGATGCAGAGCTCTGCTGCTTGTATCAGTAGGGAATCAATGTCATTCACGACCTTCACTAACAGCGTAAATTCCAGAGCGTTACATAAAAACTCTTTGAACCAGTCAGTTTTATAGTCCACGATGACAAGTTGTAGAAATAAGGTTGTAATTATGTAGAAAGGTGACATCACTTGAACAGCTGGAAGACGCACACAGTGAAGGAATCTCATAAGTGAGTAGGTTGATGTTAAAAATATACCCAGGCAGTGAAAAGTGCAGCGACTTTCATATAATGATGATAAATTGTCAGGTTTTTGTGTACCTAGTTTTGACAAGGCTTCAAAAAACTTTGTCATCGTCGCCGCTGCAACATTTCCTCACATTCACAGAGCAACAGAATACAAAATGTTAATTAAAACAATTCAACTTGGTCGGGTCTGTCGGAGGCTTTAAAACACGCCCATCGCGCTCTGGAATATGAAATAAGATTCCAGGTCCAGATCGTTCTTTGGTCAAGGTGAAATTAGATTTTTGAAGCCATTAACTTCACTCCACCAGAGCTCCTTTGGCCAATCAGAGCATCACATGGCCCCATTCTTTGTCCACATTTTGTGAATCATTTGGAAATGATCTGAAATATCAGTAAATCACATGATCCATTGTTTCATTTTGTCAGATAAGCAACTTAATCTACTCCGACTGAAATCTTTAATCAAATCTATTTAATTCTGAGTATCTTCTCTGCGATAATATGACAAAATTCTCCTATCCTATTTGGGCAAAGCAGCTTATTTCCTCAGTTTATGAAACATGGCCAGTTTACGGGAAGCAAAGCACAGCAGACCTCTGTGGATAATTGACTGGACTCTGGGGTGAAATCCTAATTAAAGACATCATCCCTAAGCTCTCTTTGCTGTTTTGGCATCTGGTAAGTATTATAACTGGTAACTACACAAGACACTTCACAATTGCATGTGTGCTGCTTTGGGAGCACTAATTACGCTTACCTGAATTCAGCTTGGAACAAAAATCAGTCATCACTGCACAGAGCTATCATTTCACTTAATTACTGTGTTCTGTATGAAGCAGCAAAACAGTTATTAGATACCCTGCTTAATGGAAATACAAAAATGCTGTAATTCCAGTATCACGCTGACCTAAATTGGTTTATTTTGGCTGCACTGAATGTATTTTAACACTACAGTGCAAAATAAAGCACTTGACAGCTATTTTAGCAGGGCCTATGTGAGATACAGCACGAGCTGGGATCTCACCGCCGCAGATTTATCTAATTTAACAAAAATCACAGAGGATTCAACAGAGATAATGATGAACATACGGGAAAAGTGCTCAGTCTAAGACTCAAACTTGTTTTGAGGCCTCTGACGGAAACCCCTTGATTGTTCCTGAACCAGAACTAAAAGCACAGAGAGGCAGCGCTTGTTTATCACCCCCCAAAACTCTGGAACAGCCTCCCTGAAGCTCCTTAGGCCTCTAAATCAGACGACGCCTTTAAACCAACTCTTAATGCAGATCTTTTAACATCGCTTTCTCCTGACGTGGCTTTTCTTCTCAGATAACGGCTGTTTTATTTGGTCTTATCCTGTAGTTTTAATTCCACTTTATTTGTTTTTATTTTCCTTGTTTTTATTGTTTTATCACGTGTTGTTATTTGATTTTACGTTCAGCACTTTGTGTTGCATTTTATGCATGAATTGCGCATATAAATAAAGTTTATTATTATTAGTATTATTGCCATAATCATGAGATTTTTCTGTTTGTGTGTGTGTGTGTGTGTGGTCTCTCATTCACAGTTTATTTGACCAACAATGATTCCCTCTTCTTCTTCGCCGTGTTTACAGATTACAGACGTTAACTAGCTGGCGGTTATCGTGGTCCCGTTAAAAAGTAATCCATTACTGTGGAGCCTCGCCGCCCGCGGGGCCTCGCTTCAGGGCGCGCTGAGGCGAGGTTACTTAGCGTCTTCGTGTGTGAGACTTAAACGCTCAGTTGAACTCTTGAACATTTCCACCTGCCTTTGAATAATGTAAACAATACATTGTGCCAGATGCGTATCTTAGCGGACGCACAAACACATACACGCATACACGTGTAATGCGTGACTTCAAGCTGTGAGGTTTGTGCGACACATAACATCATTTTTTATTTAACATCTGGTCGCTGCTGTGGTTCGGAGCAGCTAATGGAGTTGGGAGTCTGGCACAGCCGCTGCATCATCCTTCCTGTTTTCTTGCCTTTTCAGCTCCCCTCTCTCAAAGTAATGAGACTGCTGTGAAACGGGGCTTCGGCGGCTTTGTGTTAATAGTGGCCTAAACTGTAATAAGCCTCTGGGTTGATTTAACCTCACCATCCTGGAATTGTTTCTGCCTCCACGTTGTAAATTCACTGGTAATTCCAGCCTTCTCTTCCTCCTTCCTCCCCTTATCTGCAGCAGGTCAGCTGGAGTCGGCACACAATCTGTGGTCTGCCACCCATAAAAACCTTCTTCTTCAGTCTCTTCACTCCCAGCTCCTCTTTCTCCCCTTCCTCAGCCTGAAGTTACTGTGGGGGTCCGGCTCAGACCTTCATCTCTGTTGCTTTGTTACACAGAAAGCATCGTGTTTGTATTTGCAGACAGAACCACCTCCCACCTCTTTATATCAGCAGTTTCTGAAAGTGCTGATCTGGTCCACGAGCTGTCAGTGGGTGTGTGGCCCCAGCTGAAAAGTGCTGTTTGGTTTGCATCTGCCACAAACCTTAAAATGACAGAAAAACAAGTTGAAGGTTCAGCTGCAGGATTCTTCCGACCTGATTCATCTCTGTACTAAATGCTGTAGTTCCTGACCCGAGCAGCACAGAGAGCCCTTCAGACTCTGGACCGGCCGATCTGATGAAAACACAGTGACCATGTTCTTCGGCTAATTACGTTGTATTGTGTTCTTGTGAAGGGCCGAGAGATAAGCAGCTGCTGCAGGGTCGAATCCTTACTGGAAACTCATCTTTCAGAGCCATCGCAGTTATTAAAGCTCTTCTATTTAACAATTAATCAGATGATTCCCTTCACATTAACAGAGGCCTGAAGGCTGCAGAGAGCACAACATGGAGGAGAGGTTAGACACAGTCGCAGCAAGTACGGAAAGCAGAGAAGCTCCAGCTGTCTGTGTTCATTCTCCCAACCTGACCTTCACATAATCATAATAATAAGAATAGCAAACTTTATTTGTAAAGCACCGTTCTTAGAAGAACTGATGCTCAGAGTGCTTTACAACATGGAAATCACATCAGAGATGAAACCCGTTTGATAATAATAACACAAATGAGATAAAACTAAGGCTGAGAAGCATCAAAGGTCTCCAAACGCGCAGCATGTCGAGGCTTCACAGGGGAGAATTCAGAGCGTTTTTCGCCTTGTGTGCACTTCTTATATAATTCACACCAACTTTGTACAATTCAGTATGTTTACAAATTACTGATATTTATCATATAATTCAGTAAATTTGCTTCTATGGTTTAAGCTGAGCTCAGGAGGGTCGGTGAAGTCATTTCTTAGCTTGAGCTAACTGAACGGCAGGCAGCCTCGTCACTACACGCCGTCCCATTACGCCTCTCAACAACCTGCCATCGTGATGAAGCTGGCCCGCTCTGCTTGCTCTAATAAGACCACCTGTTTTCAGCTCATCAATCACATACGATAACGTGTTATCACCGTTAAACTGTGTCACTTCTCCTGCAGAGGGAACGTCTCCTTTTTGTTTTCATATCATTTACAATCCAATTAGTCAGCAGGACTGAAGTGATGGATTAAAGCTCATCTCCGGAGGCGACCGCAGGTGACCCACCTGAAAACTGGAAATGTTGCCTGATGTGGGAAGTTTTCAGGGTCGGTCTGACTCAGAGTTTTTCACCTCATGCCGGCATCCCTTCCACTGATGACGTGCAGACTGTTTATATCATTTGCTCAGTGTCAGCCATACTTCATAGACTAATTAGCAGCTGTCGGAGAATTCCCAGCGCGTGAAAACTTTCTGAATTGATCAAGCAAGGCTGTGTCAAAGATCCTTTCCCTTTCTTTGAATTCCAGACAAATGCAGTCTACTTTTACAGCGACAAACGAGACGAGTTCGTCCTCGAAACTCCCTGCCAACTAAAAATATTTCCTTTTTAATGTTCCAGTAAGTGTAACAGTCCTGTGCCTGAGACAGCAGCTAAAAAGCATTGAAATCACACAGCAACATAACCACTTACCCATAGATCTAACCAGCTATATGAATGAGTGCAGAGGTGGCAGGCGGTTACAGAAAAGCACCAACAGTTCCTGCCATCTTGTTTCCCGACGTTAATTTTACAAGGTAAAGTCACACAGGCAGAAAACTAATTCTGCAACGCAGCTAAACACATCTGGGTACAGGTTGCATGCAAATCCCAATTTTCAAGGGGACCAGAGATATGAAGTGAACCTTATGCTGCACCAGATGTGCAGTACACAAAGCCATAAATGCAGCTCAGGTATATTTAATGGGGCTTTAGGTGAAGAGCAGCTGCGATCGTGCAGAAATATAAAAGAAGTTTATTATTCCGACAAAAGCATCAAACCTTCCAGATTTTTGGAATACTCAAGTAGAGATGTTCATTTTTAAGATTGTCAGTAATATTTATGCATTTTATGAGCTGGTATTGACTGAACACCTCGCGGCTCTTGAAGCTGCAATCATGAGCTTCGCCCACCGTAAACGCTGCACCGCGCTCTCCTCTCCCTCTCATGCAGCACCTGCATCCAGTCCTCTACATCACTCACCATGCACAGTCAATTTTAATGAGTAAATATCATGTGGGTCTGGACATTTTCACTGCAGGTTTGACTCAAACAAGTGAGCGAAGCCAGACCACGAGCGAGGAAGTCGGCGGGCGATGCATAGCCAGAGGTGCTCGGCACCTCTTGCTTGATTAATTTCCCTTTGTTCCCATAATCTGTTTACTACCCTCACTAATTGCCACCTTTCACGAGGCAAGGAGAAGAGGCCTGATTAAAAGAGTAATAGACACTTAAGTGTTCTGGGGTTGGTTGTCTTTCTTAACAATCAGCAAGTCATTGCAGGGAGTGTAGCTGTTGATTAGATTTATTTGTAATGGGAGCACACCTGTCTGCCTCACCTGCAGTGTGTCTGATGCTCTGCATGATTTTTACTCACATACATGAGATATTTAAAGCCACAGCTTCAGTGTGGGCCTGCACTGCCAGCTGTCTGACAGACTTTTGACTTATTCTAGTTTAAACATACTGTAGGATGATGTGCACCGTGCAGCTGTAATATGGAAAAACATTGTGTATATAAAATAATAATCTCACACAGCCGTGATTACGTCATGGAGGAGTTTCAGTCTTTGCAGAAACTCTTGGTGGATGCTGTGTACTCGATGGGTCGTTCAGTGTTTGGTTTTTGCTCCTTACTGATCATCTTTGTTTGCACTCTTTCCTACTTTGTGCTGCAGCTGCTGCACAATAACCTCCCTCAGGGTGAATAAAGTTTTATCATATCTGATCACAAAGAATGACATCAGACCTACGGATGGCCTCCACTGCATCTGTGTCACTGTGCATCCTGCCAGCTCATTGATCATCTGCCCGACACTCAGAGAGCTTAAGGGCAGAAATGTAAATGGAAAACTTTCCCGTAAAACAAACGTTTCTCTTCTGGTGTTTTGGTTTATTCAACAAAGTTTAACCTGCTGTTGATCAGATAACTTTAAATAATGAGATTCTAAATTGTTGAAATTGTTTTTGAGTTTAATAAAAACTCTCACCATGGCCAGCGGGATGATGGCCTGGATGTCCCGCTGCACCACCGTCAGCTCCGTCACAACCTTCTCCGAGTCCGGAGGCGGGTTCTGGCCCTTGTAGTCGATGTTCCAGTTGATCCTTCTGGTCACCGAGAGGCTGGTGAAGTTCTCCATCTCGAAATCCAACTGCATCACCTCGACATTACCCAGCACGTCCCTGCCAGACCATAATAACACACAGAACACACCCAGAGTTAAAGGCCACATCTCCGTCACGGCAACATATATGGATGAGAAACACAGCACGACAAAGACCTTTGGCAACGCATTCGTTTGTGGTAATGAAACTGTTGACGGAGAAGTTTTTAATTATTAAGCACGCCATTTAGCGAGCTGTCAACACGCTGCGCTGCAGTTATTTTTAAAGTTTTCTTCAGTTAGCCCCGAGTTGACAAAAGAAATAATGTATTCATGAAGACACGTGAAGCACTGCAGCCATAAGCAGATACTTGTCAGATGATGTATTTCAGTATTTATTCTTTCTTCAAACAATATCTGAAGGCAAAGATGGCGCAGAACGATGCAGCTGATCGCCATCGGAGAGCAGCTCCTGTAAAGAAGAGCTGAATGTACTTTTAACGTGGCTGATTGATGGAGATTGATCACAGTATTCTGCTCTGATCGATGAGTCAGTATCCAATAAGCTGCCCAGAGAAGATTTCAGATTAAAAGCCAGTATGTATAGCAGCTGTGGGTGACGGGTGGCGTGCGATCAGTGATGTGCATTGAGGAAAGTTATCACTGATGAAAAGGCCCCGTTTTAACATTTCATTCAGCCATCGCTCAGTCTGATTGGTCGATCTCAGACTTCCTGATAGAAACAGGGCGATTAACGATCTTAAAGGTCACGGCGTGATGTTTACAACCTGAAGCTTCACGACTGACTTCCCTTCAGAAACTTGGCTGTGATTTACTCACATAAACGTCGCTGCTTTGCTTTCTGCCGTGATGACAAGCGCTTCCCGTTCACACCTTTCCGGATTAAATGAAGTCAGGCTGAAGACGCTGAAGCACATTACAATGTGAATCATTGTCTCATGCTGCAATTTAATCCCTCAGAGTCGTAATCCTTTTATAAACTGCTCTTTCTTTTTGTCTGCTCTGAATCCCAAACGCTGCCTCCATGCAGCTAAAAGGATTTTTAGGCACCTGGATTGAGCCCCGACTTCAATCTAACTAATGATGCATTAATGCACTGAGCTAATCTGTCTCTTGATCTCATTTTGTGCATCTGAGAACAAACATCCATCTCACATCTCGCCATCTTCCACTGAGCTCCGTCTGAGCTCAACCTCCTTGTTTTTTACCGCCATCGGTGGGCGCCGTTTCCTTTCCGAGCCTCGGTCACCTTCAGAGGAGCAGAATAAGCCACCTGGGACCGACTTCATGTGATTTTCCCAACACCGTCTACAAAAATGTGTTCACATGCAAGCTCCAGAAAGAGCTTGACCAAAGCAAGCAGACCAAAACCTCATGAACTGATAAATATTCCAGCAGAAAGCGAGACACCGTGGGAGTTCTCTCATTTTGATTCAACTCAAAGTTCTGTTTAGGGACCTAAAATCATTTGGTTGAGATTAGAAAAAGATGCTTATCTGGGTTGAATACTGACTCAGAATGAATTCACTTATTAAATATTTAAGCAAAGCCATGAAGAAAGAGCTTTATAAACCTAACAACACGTATGAAAGTCACACTTCCTGGTTCAGAAAAAGCTTTTGGTGACTGATATTTAGTAATTAGTCGTGTTTCTTTGAAGATTGGGTTTGTTTGCTGATGCAACAGGTAGCACACCTGACATGAATGTCCTTCTTTACGTTCCTGTACATGTTTCCACCTCTGCATGTTGTTACTGGAGACACTAATGTGATGAGAAGTGACGATTGTCTAATGGCACTGCTGCTCACTGAGATGAAGTAATCATATGCTATGAATGAATGAATGAATGAATGAAAACAGTGTGCAGGCCTTATCGATAAACAATCCCCGCTCTCTAATCTTGATGGCCAGTTTTCTTCTTCTACCTTAAGGCCTGAGCAGCGCTCCTGCGAGGAGATTGCAAATTTAGTTCTGCCTCTCACTCTCAAATAACCGTAATTGCAGCGGCTGCAGATTTGCTTCTGACCAATCGATAGCTTTTGGTGGGTAACCTGATTGTCTTGATGGCCGTGCACATGAAATATTTGAGCACTCTCTCTTTAGCTTCTCTCTGCAGTGTGAAGATACCAAACGCTTCGGCTTTACTATCGCAAACATGCCGGCGATGCAGAAGCGATAACGGCGCTCCCGTTATGAAAATCCGGCTTGTTGGGCTTGTAATCTTCAGGTTCAACAGGCCGAACATGAAGCTGCCTGACTGGTGGCGAAGGGGCAAATTAAATCTCTCTCCACCCGTGACGAGAATCATCCCGCTCAAAGCTCACCTTTAGCCGAGAGCGAACGCTCGCCGTCTGTCCTTCACAAAAGCAGAGAGCCATCCCAGCGTTCAGTCTGAGAGCCTTTTAATGAAAGTCGGATCAAACTATCGGTACGAACCCGCGGCCACAAAGGGTTCCTCTCAGGAACGCCGTGATGAGATCTCAGCCTATTTGTCTCGACATCACTCAGTGAAAACAAACACCCCCATCTGTCTGTGACACGCTGAAGCTGTCATCAATACGGCCCGCTGGAGTGAGGACGCGTTCAGGCGCTCGATACAGTGTCGACTGCCACCGCGCCGGAGAAGGAAAAATGATGCTCACACGGCTCTGATTCGGCTTAGAGGGCTTCCTTTTTTGTCGGGGTGAAGAGCAGATTGTGAAAACCTAAGTGAAAGCAGCAGAAGAAGAGCAGGAAGAAAGATTCCTCCTTCACGCCGCATTCAGCGAGCTACAGAAACTCTTGACATTTTGACAAGGTTTTTGAGATCCGGCTCCGAAAGAGCAGATTTGAGGAAATATCACATCACTGTCGGTCTGCACACGCCCTGATCAGAATCTTTATTGATCCTCTGCTTCAGCCGTCAGCTGCGTATGCGTTGTGACTGCACAGACTTACAATGCAAGATCTGTGTGCCGCCACTTAACGCGTCGCGACGAGGCCGCAGGACAGGCTGAATTAACTGAAGAATCACTGAATCCACGACAGCTTCCACTTAAATCGTGAGTGTTTTTGCTCCAGTGGCTGCGGCGTTACAGTGCGTCTTCTTACGCCTCCCTCAGGACATCTCAGTGAGATTATAGGGTGACCTTTTCATCAAAATACTGAATTATGTATATGTTAGCTAATTAATGTCACTTCAGTCTGTTTCTTAAGGTTTCAGAGACAAAGAGAAGAAGTTATAAGGGAAGGGATGCAGAGGGAAATGTTTTGGAGAGCAATCTGAATTGGACAAACAAACTTCAACATAAAGGCATTTTTAAAAAGCAGTGGGCGGTGAAAAGTTAAATGAGTGATTTCATAGCAGAAGGGGAGGAGGGGGAAGTAAACATGGCTCAAGAAGAGCGGCCTTGTTTTCATCAAGCTAATGATGTACTGTCTGTGGAGCACAAAGTATATATTTTAAAAGTTGTAGCTTGGGGCTTTTTCAGCGCTCAGGGGGATTTCACTCTTTGATCAGAGGCCTGTTTGAACTGATTAACAGGGAGAGTTCATTGGATCAAAGCACTGCAGGGTAGAGTTTCAACAGCAGAAGAACAGAGATGAACACAGGCTCAGACTGATAGATGCTTAAGTCTATAATGTAAAGTCCACAGCACTTTAATAACTGTGACACAGACTCTCACTGAGAGGCATCAACACAAGGTCTGTTTATTAAGCACAGAGCTGAAGTTAGTTAACTTAGCTTAGCATAAAGACTGGAGGCAGGGGGAAACAGCTAGCGTGGAAAACACCTCTGAACGTGCTGCGTCTCGTTTGTGTGATTCCTCTGGTGAGCGTCAGCTAGAAGAGCGACTGTGTTCAGCGTCTCAGAGACGTAAAGGGACGGAGACAGTGAGGTTGTTTGGTGCCAGACCTCAACAAATATTCTATTTGGCAACCAGAGCCGCAGCAAAGACGGACTGTGATAGCTGTTGAAGAAACGGTCACAGTAACTGCCCCTGAAATCACTAATAGTTGTTTTTCATTTCCTTTCATGCACATATCTTTCTGGGCTCAGGGTCTCTTAGCTTGTCCGCACAGGAGGCGTCTTTTAGTTGTCCGTCTCAAGCGTCATAATGGAACACATCTGCTCCTATTTTAATCAACACAACTGTCCACACAGGCCACATATCAGCTCAAATTTCACTATCCAACATGGCCTGAAGCCTATTTTCCTCTGTTTTACATCCTTAACTACAGTAATTACGTACTAGGCTCTGAGTGCAACCAAAACATGGCTGAACTTCGAGTGCATCCTGTATGGACACAGCTGGAGGACTGAAGCTGCTGTTGCTCATGCTACGCCTCCTGCTTCCAGTCTTAGCTTGGCTAACCATGTCCTGGCTCCAGATCTGTGCTTGAACCTGCTGTGCGGAACGCTTGTCTCCCCCTTCTGGCAGTGAAACAAACTGCACCCCGCTCTACCTCCAGCTTGTCACATATGGATGCCTGGTCAGGACCCCGTGACACTGGGTTCCTCTGTAGAGTCATTTTTCAACGTGCAGGGCAGACTGATGGACTCCTACAGCCTGCTCTCACTCCCTAAGTGTCAAATGAGGTAGTATAAAGAGTGAGGAAAGTCCAGCTGTGGAGGAGGCTTGGGTGGTTGGATGGGTGAAGCACAGCAGCGTGCTTAAGAAAAAGAAAAAAAAAAAAAAGCTGCTCAAACGACTGAAGACCTGCTAACAATGAGCCGTCTGCTGCTGCTCTCCACAAACTGCATGAAAAAGTTTTCCATCGTTTGCCAAATAAACCCCAAACCTGCAAAATAAAACGCACAGTGTACATAAAAAAAAGATTTTAACATGACTGGTGAAACAATTTGTGCAAACATCCCCACAGAGAGCGTCTATTGTGCTAAAAAACATTTTCTTTTCATGCCGCCTCAGACATCAGTGATGATGGAGCAGCTCTGAAAGCAGAGCGCTCGTCGGTCTGTCCGTCCTGCACTAGTTTTTGTTGGGAGGCAGAAAGATGTGCTCTGATTCTCCTGTTTCATCCCTCGTTTAACGCCGAATTACTCAGCGCAAAAAAATGAACTAAAAAAAATCTTCTTAGCAGACGATTTCTTTCTGCCGTCCTGCGGTAAAGCCGCAGCATTTTCACAAACATCACTCATTTGAAAGCCATTGACCGCGATCAATAATGCATCGGTTCGTGCGGCGTTATCAGCGAGCCGCTGCTGGAATGAGACCGTTCCAGATGGAGGGCTGCAGAGGAATAAACGCCCTGAATAATTCCAGCGCCGACTAAAGTGTGATCTGAGGAAGAGAGAACCCGAGATAAGAGGAGAATATAAAGACGGGAGAGTGATGAAGAGATCAACAGCTCGGCCCGGAGGGAAAACGCTGTCACCTCATTTCCTCACTTTCAGGTAGTTTTGAGTAAACAAAACCAGATGTTCAAACAGAATCGGTGCTCAGATGTAGTCACCAGCGAGATGCACAGTGATGCTGCTGGGTTTATGAGTGTGCTTTTTAGGGGGGAGGGGGAGTGTTAGTGAGGAGGGGGTTTAAATGGTGAGCGGTTACTTGTTTGCTGCTTAAATCTTGTACAAAAACACAAATAAATGAGAACAATTATTGAACTTAGAAAACATATTCGAGTTCTCCTCGTTGCTGCATTGAATTGGGTAAATGTGGAGGAATCATCTGGAGGATTTGTGTATTTTTGGGCTAATTACTGGAAAGTCTGTGGCTGCTGTTCATAGTTTCCTCCTGCAGTATGAGCTCATGCTCTCAAACGAGAAGCAAAATAGGTTTTGATCTACTTTCCTTGAAAACAAAGAATAGAATCGAAGATAGAGAGAGATAGGCACGATCCACAAAACTCACTGGATGCATTGTGAGCCACTAAAACACATGTACCGTGAAGCGCAGGTCTACATTTGTCAGTTTACTTCTGCAGAATGAAAGAGCCAATAGAAAGCGCTCACCTCTTCGTGACTCCCTTCAATCCTGTCCTGTTTTTTGCACCTACACTGAAACTGCAAATGCATTTATTTGGAATATTCAGGTCTGAAATATATGCAAATCACTATTTTTCTGCCAAAGTAAAGTAGAAATTTAAAGCAGATGAAAGCATAATATTGCATTTGCATGACAATCTAGCAGACATTTTCAACCCCTGGACTCGTTTGGGCTGAAGGCTCAGAGCCAAACTGATATTAGAGACTGACAAAAAAAAAAATCAATTTGTTCAAACACTGGCCACAGACAGTAAGTCCTCATATTCATATGACAGAATGGGTTGTGTGTCACTGCAGACCAGAGTGAATGGGTGAATAGAACATCTGGCCAAATTATCACTAGGATTGATTTATTTCTCCACAAAGACAAGCTGTAACGTGAAAGACGCAACAACACATAAAATATACAGAGAGCGGCTTCAGCCTTCGACAACTGCTGAAGGTTACGAGAAGAAATCACCTCTGTGACGGCCTCACGGCTTCTACAGCGAAATCAAACCCAACAACAGGAGCAGCTATGTCCACAAGGCCCTATGCCCCCGAGTTCTATGTCCACAAGGCCCTATGTCCCCAAGTTCTATGTCCACAAGGCCCTATGTCCCCGAGTTCTATGTCCACAAGGCCCTATGTCCCCAAGTTCTATGTCCACAAGGCCCTATGTCCCCAAGTTCTATGTCCACAAGGCCCTATGTCCCCGAGTTCTATGTCCTAGGGTCCTGTGTCCTAGGGTCCTATGTTCCCAAGTTCTATGTCCTAGGGTCCTGTGTCCTAGGGTCCTATGTTCCCAAGTTCTATGTCCCAGGGTCCTATGTTCCCAAGGGTCCTACGTCCCCAGTGTCCTATGTCCCAGGGTACTATGTTTACAAAATCCTGCGTCCCCAGTGTCCTATGTCCCCAGTGTCCTATGTCCCCAGGGTCCTATGTTTACAAAATCCTGCGTCCCCAGTGTCCTATGTCCCCAGTGTCCTATGTCCCCAGGGTCCTATGTTTACAAAATCCTATGTCCCTAGAGTCCTATGTTCCCAGAGTTGTATGGTCCCAGGGGCCTATGTTTATAAGATCCTATATCCCCAGAGTCCTATGTTCCCAGTATCCTATGTTGCCCGTGTCCTATGTTCCCAGGGTCCTATGTTCCCCGTGTCCTATGTTCCCAGGGTCCTATGTTCCCCGTGTCCTATGTTCCCAGGGGCCTATGTTTCCAAGATCCTGTGTTTACAGGGGCCTATGTTTATAAGATCCTATATCCCCAGTGTCCTATGTTCCCAGTGTCCTATGTTGCCCGTGTCCTATGTTCCCAGGGTCCTATGTTCCCCGTGTCCTATGTTCCCAGGGTCCTATGTTCCCCGTGTCCTATGTTTACAGGATCCTAAGTTCCCAACTCCTATGTCCCAGGGTCCTACGTCCCCAGGGTCCTACGTTTACAAAATCCTATGTCCCTAGAGTCCTATATCCCCAGAGTCCTATGTTCCCAGGGTCCTATGTTCAGAGAGTCCTATTTTTCCAGAGTCTCATGTCCCCAGGGTCTTATGTTTTCAAGAGCAACATTATGTTAATATATTGTTTTTGAGTCAAATAACTCCAACTCTACAGCTGGGGAACATAGAACTCAGGGAACATAGAACTCAGGGAACATAGAACTCAGGGAACATACGACCATGGGAGAACACATATGAAGAACTGGGGAGCAGCCGCACAACATAGGACCCTTATCCATTTTCCCACTATGTGTCTTATAAATGTGGGGACATAGGACCCTGGGGACGAAGGACTGACTCCCTCACAACGACAAACAAAAGTGTTTTCTGCCAGTGACACAAAACAGAGCACAACACAAATGACTGAGTTGGATTTTGCTGGAATTTATTGCGTTTCCACTCCTCTTTGACACAGATGAAGACTCCACGCAGACTCCCAAACAACCCAAATTACACGTATTGTGAACCAATGTCACAACAATACATTTCCACAAGAAAGTCTGGAGAGGCGTGAGCGGCTTTTCTATCAGAAGATTTCACGCTCATGTTCGATCAGCGCGATGAGGATGAAGGATGAAAAGACGGATTCTTCCACGACTCCTCTTTAGAACTTCATGTGCTCATTGTTTGACTGCTTGGCTTTAGGTGGACGCAGAATTGAGTTTTTGACAAAACACAGCGTGACACATTGTTTCTCCATCCACGCTTGACCCCCTACTGGACATTTCTCACATGGTGACAGGGTGGCAAAGATTACATGACATGGGTCACTAAATATAGCAAGAGAGGCTGCCACCAAGGCGCTAAGAAGTAAACAAGAGAGGAATGAATGGTGGCTGTTTTCTCCAGGTAAGGCTGCAGTCTGTCCTCGTCCTCACTGTCCGCTCTCTGCAGCCATACGGGAGTCCGCAGGGATGCCACTATTTAGACCAGCGGTTGCTAATGTCTCCAAGGCTTGGTGATAACCAGTCTAACTCCCAGTGCTCCAGCTCTTAATAAACTGAACACATTGCATATTGTGATTTATGGCTGGAAATTTTTAGTAGCTCTCCCTCAGTGGAACTGGCTCGGAGGGTGAGGGTTGCTGAAGGCATTTAATCAACGCCATTTTGTCCTGGTTACTCTGGATAACCCACAAACCCCACTGTCAACAGAACATCAGAACACTTTCCACCAAACAAACAGAAAACTGTGGACAGAGCGGATGGAAAAAGATGCTGCTGTTAAATAAAGTTTCCATCCAATTTCCACTTCGCCGCCGTCGTATCAGAGCGGAGTGCAGATATGCCAAATCATGAAATCACGAAAAGTCCACCATGTTGACTTATGGTTGCACATGGGACACACGCAGCCGTCTCCTGGGTGAACGTCCTGTGTTTGGTTGACCCATCCATCCATCCACCCCCCATATGCACACACGCTGCTCTTTACGCTCCATTATTTATGTTTTACTCCATTATTTATGTTAACTTTTGCTGATATCCATTACATCTGTGCAGCTATCTTATGCAATGTTTCAGATTTTTTCTGCACTTATATATTTTCCCTGTGTTGTAATAATAGTACATGTAGTACTGTGTTTTATTATTCATCTTACTCATGTGCAATTCAAACTTTTCCGCTCAGAAACTGAGCCCTCCCTCTGAAGGCAGTACTACTTCTTCTCCTCTTTTGTATATGATGTACATGCATATAGCTGATTCATCTTGTATCTTATCTTTTCTTGTCACCTGATTTCCTCCTTTGCTCCTGTCATAATTCTGGATTTTCAGGCTGTATTCCTAACAAATACACACTACACTACGACACTGGGCTTGCAAATCACTTACAAACTAGTTTCACAATCACAATTCTCATCGCAGAGATCTGCCCGGACGGGGTTCATTATCCAGATTTGGTGTTTTTACTCTTTTGAGGAATTTGGAATAATCACTACTCTTAGACAAGACCTCATCTGAAAGGCATTTTAATGCTGGCAGTCAGAATGGTCTACCTCATCACTCCACACGGGCTGAATTAACAGCAGATGTAGTGAGACTAAGCAGATAACATCTCCATTCATTTAACTTGTGCGGAGGCTGCTTTAGTCACTGCTGTGGGCCTGGGCTCTGTTTTATTTTCTGGGGCATTTACAAAGACTGGTGTAGGCCTTTAAAAGCTGCCTTTGATCGCAGAGTGAACTACGACTGTTACACGCAATAAAACCATTTTGGACCATTCTGTCCTTTGTTAGGGAAGACAAATATTGTTGTCCTTGTGCGTCAGCAGCGAGGGCAGGAATCAGCAGCTGCAGCTGCAGTAGCTGGTTAGACAGACGCAGTGTGTTTAGGCCCGGGGCTGTTGACTTACCCCTGTTTGACTGCTTTGTTCTTGTTCACATCGATGGTGGTGATGGAATGCTTGGCGCCGGACTGCACCTCCCAGTCCACCTTCCACTGGGCGCTCTTGGACTTGGTCTGAAGCAGGTTCACCCCTTTCTTTGCTTTGACCCTGCAGGAAATGGCGAGGGAAAAAGAACGGGACAAGTCAGTTTTATTAGAGGGGGTGATTTATGTGCGAGGTCAGAGGTGAGCACCCTCTGTGTGCAGCAGTCCTCCTCCTTGTGTTGCGTCATGGCAAAAGCAATTCCACAGATGAATCAATAACAGAGATGAATGAAGATGACAGCACAATGATACATGAGGCCAGAAGGCTAGGACTACTTCAGGTCACAGCGTTCACTAACACCTTATATGAAATTAAATCTACAAGGCCTCAAACTGCACCTACTGGCCATCTGTATTAATAACCAGCAACACCTGAAAGCCCCAAATTCAGCTCACATGCTTCGCAAAAACATCGAGAGACAGAGCTGATCAGACATTTGATCTGATAAATATAACAGATGAAATAACGCTGGACTTCCCACAGACACAATATCACGATATCTCATCGATTCTGAGGTGAAATCCTGCTTCTGTAACCCTCAGGGAGAACACGCTGTGCAGGCCGGCCGGGGTTAGCTTCAGAGCAGGAACACTGGAGCACATTTATTGCTCAAGGACACTTCAGAAGGGAGAGTTAGAACTCCCTGCTGCCTCTTAACATCTCAGGTGTTCACATTAAATAAGCCAAAGACTGAAAAGCCCTGAAAGGAAAATTATGAGCACTGCAATGTTTTAATGCTGCTTGTTTCATCTTTCATCATCTTATTTCTTCTTCATCTAATTCGCCTGACCTACCCTGACCCTTTCACCATATATAGAAAGATATAATACATGAGCCTAATGCACATCTGTGTATATCTACCTAATATCTAAATTGTGAGTAGTTACCAACCACAGGCTGCACATGCACACAAACCCGTCAGTTTACAGCCTGCAGAGATCCTGCACTCTCACATAGTGACATGCACGTGTCTCTGCAGCCCACATGCACGAAGCATCTGCACAAATATGACAAAAGCAAAGGTGTTCATGTTCCCAACACGTCTGCAGCGTGTGCACGTCTACATGTGCAGCTGGGAGCCTTGAAAGAAGCAGGAAGGAAGAGAGCTGAAGCTAAATACAGTGAATAAATAAATAAATAGCTTCATAAGAAGAGTAGAAAAAAAGAGTGGCTGTAAAAGAGCAGAGAAGACAAAATAATAATGGAATGGAATGAAATAATAAATCTTAAAAAACGCTGCCAGGACGTTCAGCTGTGGTGTAAATTGGCTTTTCCAATATGCAGCAGGTACTTTTCCATTTCTTAAAGAGTCGTCAGGCCTTGATTTATAATCTTTTACATCTAAATTTCACTTTTTTAAGCCGTTAAGCTTCAGCATCCAGAGAGAATTCAGACCTTGAATGTGAAACATCATTTAGTTTAATATTTGTTGAAAATATTAAATATTGAAAAGGAGCTAAAGGTGACGGTGGGAGTAAGGGGGGGGTGGGGAACGGACATTTCTGGCTCCTAACTGCTAAAAGTTGATAAAAAATTAGGATCATTTAGCAGAAAACTTTTGGGTTAGTAATCTGCTTTGCTGCTCAAGAGGCTTTTCATCAAAACAGTGACGAATAATTAGAAATGTTCAATCAGCTGGGAAACAAACCAGCTCTGGCAGCTGTCCTGTGTGACTTTACCTGGACGTGCTGTTGAGGTGTCTACAGGCTGAATACAAAGCAGCAGAGAGGAGAAGCAAAAGCAAATGCTCTCTCCTCCTCAGTTATTGTGATTCTGGTCATTTGACCACACGAGCCACACCCGACTCCTGCACTGATGCATGATGGGAGCAAACGTCTCATCCACAGACATGCAGAGCGAGTGAGATTATTGATCTGAGGGTCTCATTTTCATGAAATACAAGACCCAGATGAATTATTAACGTATAATATTTGGCTATTGTTTGTCCGCCTTGTGCCTCCAAGACAATTCATTAATAGCTGGACTGGAAGCTAAGATAGCATTAGCTCATAAAGGTTGGAAAATGTGTTAAATTTTGTCTTAAATGATGGAATGAAACACAGAGAATCAGACAGAAGATCGCTGTCATGGTGGTAATGAAAGTATGAGAGCCCGCTGCTGCTTTCCTGCCTGCAGAACTCTGGGGATCTTAATGATTTTGCCTTGTTTACAGGAAAACACAGCGTTGTATTTCCCTTCCCGCCATGAGATCACTGCATATCCACACAGACAAACAACAGCTCTTTCTGGACAAACTGTGAGAGCTTCACCTAAACTCACATTCATCTCTCATTTACATTCGCCTGAAAGTCTGAGGCGCCTGCGACATCTTCCACATCGTTCCATTTATTTCTTTGACAGATAAAAATTCTGACGTCCCGCTGAGGTGTTTCCATTTGCTACGCTAACCTGCGCTCAGTGCATCGACCACTCATCCATGATTTGTGAAAGCGACTGACTTTCAGCTGAAGCCGTCCCCACTTCTTCAGCCAGAATAGACACACGGCTCCAAGAGACTCTGCATGTCAGTGTAATCGCTACCATCCTCGGGCTGCTGCTGATAGCATTTAACAATCAAACTATGCACGGAAATCACAACCACTCACTTATTATTAACCAACGAGCCTTTAACAGTTTGCTTCTTTCACCTAGTCTCTACGCTCAGGTAGGTAAGCTCCCAAAGGAGCTCTGTCGGACTGGGATCTGGCGACTGTGGAGGCCATTCGAGTAGTGACCTCACTGCTAAAGAAACCAGTTTGAGATGGAGTTTGAACACAAGGCTGTGGTGTTTTAACAACGCTCAGCTGGTGCTCAGAGGCCCTGAAACCACCAGCAGCAGCCTGAACTGTTGATAAAAAGCAGGATGAATGCATGCTTTTGTGCCGTTCACTGAATTCTGTCCCTACATCTGAAGGTCGCAGCAGAAAAAGAGACTCCAGGCGACACTTTTCTGATCTTCTATCATCTCATTTTGGCGAGCCCGTTCCAGCAGTATCCTCAGCCTCCTGCTGACTGGAGTGGCACCCGGTGTGGTCAGTGTTGGCCATCCTCCTCTGAACTCCGCCATTAACAAGGCTTTTCCACCCAGAGAACCGCCACTCACTCTCTGTAAACCCTAAAGATGGCTGAAAATCCCAGTAGATCCACAGTTTCTGATACCATGTAGATCTACGTTCCTTCATGCACTGAGTTGTTGCCTCATGATTGGATGATTAGATATATGCGTTAAAGAGCAGCTGAACAGGTGTACCTAATAAGGAGGATATACACAGTTAATGGCACCGTCCTTCAAACGTCATGAAAAAACAAAAGACCGCTGCTAATCAGACGTTGCTCCACCAGGACAGAGCTGACAGAAGTTTGCAATGCGACATTTTCTTACACCGAATCAGGACACTGAGGTCACGTTTACGGGATTTGAGGAGTTTTAACAAGTTGAGGAGATGTTTTTTTACGGTTTATTTACAGTCCACATGAACTACACACAGTGATTTTCATGACATTTGTTCCAGTTAATATTCTCAAAAAGGCCAATAAAAAGGGGATTTTTGTATATCTGAAACCGAATTAGATTCCTGGAACCGTAAAATGATCTGAACATCATTTAGAATATTTTGTAGGGACGCACGTTAAAATATTTTGAGCATGGACGCTCGCTGTTGATTAATGTGCGAGTGACACAATAATCTCAATCTACGGTTCATTTAGAAGCTCGTTCGGAGGGTTCATCTGCTTTGCACGACCTTCATCAGTGCATAAAACTGGCTCAGGTGTCGCCGTTAAAGACTGCTTGTTATCACTGAGGTCATGTGATTGAGTCTGTCCAATTGCTGATGACGACTGTGGTAATAAGTGGACTCTGAGTTGACAGTTAAATTATATAAAAAGGGGGAAAAAGTACAATTCTACACACTTCCTTGTTGGAAAGTCAAATGCTTCTTATGGGGGCGGAGCTGTGCCGAGGGAAATATGATTCATGACCGTGAGATACAACTACAATATTGATTAAAGCTATAAATACTGAAGTCGAAGACAGCTCTTGCATCTGTTGTCCTAAACATGCCATGTCTGCTACAAATCCTCCCATCAGAATCGATGCGTTTTACTCTTCCAGCTCGTCTGACACAAACAGAAGCAGCACCTCGGGCAGGTTGCAGCTTTTAAAACATTGTTTCTTGTTATTGCAGCTCTTATTGTCTTCTTTCATCAAATCCTCCACATTAGCGAAAATACAGTAATTATCTGACACAGCGCTGTCAAGGAGAGATGAAACAGAAATATGTAATGTTTAAGAAATCATCCTGATTGAGCGTGCTGCCTTTGATGTGAGTTGAAAAGGGGAAACTTAACACCCTCAGACTCTCACTAAATGAGGTGACCCAGTTGCTTCTTGATTACTGTAGCTTGTAAAAATACTGATCATAAGAGACGATAATTACACATTATTGTAGGGCATAAACACTTCCTGGTAAGGATGCAACCCTGATGAGTAATACTTGTTTTTATATTCATTACCTCCACTCCCCAGCAGCTTATAACAGCCTCCACATTCATCTCTTTTACAGAGGCTGCATATTGTACAGAACCAATGTTTTTAATCAGACGCTCCTTTTTCATCAACTCCTCTTCATTTTTGGCCCACAAATGAGAGGGGATGAAGCATTACCCACGGGAGCGCCACATGAATCGGGCTCCCCATTGAACAGTGCTAATACTGATTAATGAAAGAGCATTGCAAATGAAAAAGCCGTGCAGCAGCAACCAGCAATAATACGCAGCCATGTTCTCAGAATCTCTGTCTGCCGCCGCCGCCGCCGCCGCCGCTGCTCGGGGATGGCGAGCAGGCAGGGTGATCCACTTCAGCTAAGACAGAGTTATTACTTACTCATTCCACACAGATGCCTTCTGCCATGGCAACACCTATTAGAGTCAGAGTTGGCTGACGGACTGCTAAGCAGGAGAGCTTCTGGTCAACACATTTCCGGCCTTCCTGTTTGTTCTCCCTTAGCACTTAAACAAACACTGTCCCCCACGGCGCCGTCAATCAGTGATCAATATCAAAACGGCGTCATCGGCTGCTTGATTTTGTGATATTTTGTCAGCTGGCGCAGAGTTTCGAAGAAGTGGTCACAATCGTCTGTCACATTTTCATCTGCTCCAAAAAGACACCTAAATCCTCCTCTTCATCATTTTGCACAGTCGCTGCTGTAATTACAGCGTCCTCATCCTCTTCCTCGTCCTCGGCTCGCGGCACGCTCGTACACAAGAATTGGATTTCTCTCCACTGGGCGCACTGGACGTGTCCTCATGACCCATTTATGACACTTGCTGGCAGAAATCATGTCAACTGCCAGGCCCCACGCTGTAATTTAATCTAACTGGCTGCTGTTAATAAATAAAACATGCAAACCAGGATTAAATCAAACCATAGCTCCCAAGACTTTAATTTTTCCTTAATGGCCCTTTTAAAGAGTATTTATTAAACGCAGTTGAGGAAAACGTCCCCACAGGCGGAAGAGTCGCGTAATGAGAGCGACTGTGAAAAATGCATTTTTAGACTTTGATCACTTTAAATCTCTACAATGAAATAAAACTCGGGCGGTCGACGCCACGTGTGCGCACTGCGTAGGATTCAGCTGATTGTTTGCTGGAAAAGGGCCTCCAATCAGATGCTCCTTAAGTAGCTGGAAGGTGCTAATTCAATGAGCGAAACAGGAAACCGATGCTATGCACCAGCAGCGGGACATACGTCTTCACGCTATCACAGGACTGACCTGCAGAGACTGAGACGCCGCTGTCTGTTGGACGACCCTCCTGTACACACTCGCTTCCCTTTAGAGAGGAGCACTCTGACCAAACGCAGTTCTGGATTAGGATATTTAGTGAAGGTCAGAGGATCGTCCTCAACAGGAGGAACGACAGTGACGCAATAAATTCAAGTTCAGCTGAGATCTGTGGAGCTACATGAGTGAAGAGGAGCGCAGCTTCATCACAGCCAGGGTCAGAAAGTAGTTCTGTATTAGAAATTAGAGACAAGAGTACTTCTACTTTGTGTGCTTAATTTAAATGAAATATGCTAAAAATGAGAGGTATTTAAAAGTACTAGTGTATTTAATTACAAATACTTTAATGAAAAGTTTTCATCAAATATTTCATCAAAATCGGAGTTTCATCAGAATTTTATCTGTTTTTTTTACGTTCAGTGCTTTCCTCAATTTTTATTATTGGTTATACAGACCCACCCCTACCAACCCTTCTCCCCCTCACCCAGCCCACCCTTCCATCCACCCCACCTATCCCACCCACCCTGCACAGGTAGAGCTGCATACACCTAGTACACAATGCTGGTCCCCATTCAAGACCGGACACATCCGCGCGCACACACACGACAAAGACAAAAAAATAATAATAATAATAAGTCCTTTGTAAAACACTGTTAGCAGGCTGCGTTAAAGTGTACTTTAGTTTCATTTCTTTGAAGTATATTTAAGTATATTTCCAACACACTGGTGATTTAATACAACTGTACTGCAAGTGTGTTTTTACTGCCCATGAATCCTGATTTTCACTGGTGTACTTGTGAGTACACTTGAGTATACTTGCAGCTGACAAAAACAGCACAAAGTGTTCTTAGAATATCCTTTAAAAAGTACCACTGAAGTACAATGTGTTCTCCTCTGGGAGTGTACTCCAAATACAATCTTTAAGTGCAAACCGACCAGTTTGGACTAAAAACTGTTCATGGGTTCACACTGGTTGCAGAACAAGCTAAGCGACATTTGCTGTGAGTATTCTTCAGGGCCTCCGGCTTCGTGGCGAGCTGCGACCAACCGGTGGCTGCCTATGAAAACACAGCTGTCCAGCAGCTCCACAGCTGCAGGAGGCCTCGCTGTTAATGTAACATCGCTGAACAGCCTTATGAAAGACGAGACGGTGGACGCTAACCTGTGGAGTTTGCTCAGTCAGTCCACTTTCTATCACGGCCTGCTGCAGGGAATCCATCTGACCTGCTCTTCCAAAAAACGTCAATAACCACTTACAAATTTCCATGGCGCTGTAATGGCCTCCCCGCAACAGACGGCGGCTCTCCACTGACAAACATGGCTTCACCCTCGGATCACAAGCAGCAATCTTATCAATCATCTCGAGCGCTTTGCTATCTGTGGTGTTTATCTTCACAAGTTAACAGCTTTGAGGCTTTCTCGACAGCAGCGCGGAGACGTACAGCTGGAAAGCCAGACGGGAGGGACAGACCTGCCAGGGACAGACTTTTTAATGGGAGGCCCCGAAAATTAGAACACGAGAAGCTGGGGAAATATCACAGAGCAGATTACAAATTGGAAACCGCAGCTGCCGGTTTGCAAATGCTCAACAGATTTATTCTCGTAGGTGAGAATGAGCCGTGCAGCGCAGCCATAAATATGGCCTCTGCCAAGCCTGGCCGAGTCACCAACAGCACATTCCCGCTTATTAACACCCCAAAATTTCTTACAAAACAACCAGAAGTTCAAGTAAGCGCTTTGTTTCAGCTTCCAGAGCTCTGCAATTAATACAAACAATAAAGTCACATTCTCACAGAACAGATGAGTAAGCCAGATAATTATAGCAGAGATCCAACAGAAGCATCTAATGCTGAGGTAAGACATTACAGCTCCACGCTAAACTCTGCTATTACAAAACTGCTTTGTCATTTTCTTTGTCTGCGCACTGGTACTTTTTAACCTCACAGTCTGAAGTCTGTATGAGCTGTTTGTGGATAATTCTGCGCATTTGAAAATGCTTTTTGCCGATAGTTGGAGGGAAGAAAACTTTTAAACTCATGCTGGGAGTTTTAATAAGGCTGACACTGTTCTGCGTTACTCATATTGTGTAGTATAGTATTGGTTCCTGCTGGAGATGTCCTTAAAAACAGGTCACAGATATGTAGAGTGTAGAAGCAGCAGGGAAGATGTTGGGGACTATTTTCAGCCACGGATTAATCCACATTTGGTGGTTTATTGATTTAGATTTCCACCAGCGGACCTAAAAGAACCTGTTCACTGTAATGAAGGACATGCCGGCCCGTCCACATGAACTGTGAGGCTCATTTGTGTGTTTTTGGTATGTTTTACTTGTTGTTTTTGGGCTTTGGCTGCATAAGCAGTACATAGAAAGTGACCAGCACCGAACTGTGAGCATCTGATGGAGTCATCTTTGAATCACTGGCACTGATCAATAAACCCATCAAAGCCTGCAGATACTCTAAAATCACGACAAGGTGGTAAAAATCTACCGCCCTGCGCCTCTGAGTATTTAACAGCTGGCTTATGGCTGGCTGCGAGTCAGTGTCTTAACGGTGCACAGAGGCAGAAAATGAAGTATACTGAGATGCGACGCGCCTGAACGCCGGCATTATCTTCCAGTTTCTTCATCACCCTCTGCCCAAACGTGTGACCGAGACGCACCGGGAGACTTTTCTCCACTGGATTAAACTCCGACTGCTTTTCAAACATTTTCTCTCGTCGCCTTTGGACGACAGAGATGTTTCCACCGGCCTCAGTCGTGAAGAATGGCCGCAGTTCCTCTTAAACTGGACCTACGTTACATCAATAGAGTTAATCACTGATGATGGGTGATAATGTCATTTCTCAAACATAAAGAATAGTGAGGCAGGGGAATGTTATTTCTCACTTACTGAGAGAGTTTCTCTTTGAACAGGTAATGGATTTATGCCAATAGAGCAGACATCTTTATCAGGTTGGTGTGCAGCAAACCAGAGCACGCTCTGCACTTAACTGGCTTTACTTTAGCCACGCATTATCAAAAGACATAAAACCACCTTGTCCAGCTCTCTCACCTTTCCATTAGCTTTGTAAATAACTTGACAACGATGAAACATTGCCTGAATATCAAACATGAAAGCAGCGCTTTTCAAAGGCTGCCTGCGAGGCTTTCATCACTCCAAATTAAAAATCATTACCGAAAAATACTGCAAGATGTTCCAGAAATGTCACGACTGATGATGACACACGGACAAGATATCTGAACAAATACAAAGCGGTCTTATTTTTGCAGCTTTGGCCCTCTTTCCTGTGAGTAATGATAACTCTGTACTTAAAAAGATAATTGCTGAGATTCATCAAAGTCCGTCGGGGTGAATGAAGGATCGCCACAGGCGGACATACTTTTAGTCTTAAGTCACTGAGTTTGTGAAGCAGTGACACCATGTTCCCAGAGCCAGTTTTCATTTTGGTGAGTATAATATAATCACAGCAGATGGATATTATGGCCCAAACTACAAAATATTAACCACCTCATAATAAAGCAGAATTATCCATTAAAAAAGCTTAAAAGGACTGAAGTTAATGACATGCAGACATAACTTATGGCTGTAAAACGCCATTTTTAGGAGAAGACAAAGTGCTTTTCGTCATTGTTGCCAATTCATTTCGGACATTTTTCAAACCTTAATACAAGAGAATTAATGCCAGAATCATTAAAAATGTCCTTCCCCTTGGGGTGAATATCAGTTACTAATCACAACCCTCCATTCACCATGAAAGGTCAAACTGGATCCCCGTTTGCCAGCACACCAACAAAATGTTGATTTGATGATTTTTGCCCGATCGCTCGCTCAGTTTCCTTCTGCTCTTTTTCTGAGCTTCACCAAGTACAACCGCCGCTCTGGTTTGTGCATTTCATTACGGCTCGACTACAATTCCCTCGTGAAATTATCACATGAAACGACCAAGACCTTCCTCGCTGTCTGCCAGCCCCAGACAGATTGGACCGGTATTTGGCATTCACTAGTGGCATGTTATGCTGCCGAGTGGGACGTCGTAAACAAACATTTGATCGCGGATGGCGGTGACAACAGCCCACAGAACACTTGTAGTGCCACCATTGGCGAGCAGAAACCCTGATGGATGGAGTCGGGCTTCGTGGTTGTCCCTTTAGCGATGCAGAGATGAAGGCAGAAAAGTAAATAAACAACTAAAAT
Source organism: Chaetodon trifasciatus (assembly GCA_037975065.1). Lineage (NCBI taxonomy): Eukaryota > Metazoa > Chordata > Actinopteri > Chaetodontiformes > Chaetodontidae > Chaetodon > Chaetodon trifasciatus. Next base: position 4,628,024 of record JBBMOE010000031.1, on the reverse strand, counting down.
GTCAGCACTTGAATGTCTCAGAGGCATTAGTTGCACTCCCTTTTGCTTTACAGCAGAAACGGGGCCTCTCCCCAACAGCTAAATTTGGCCGGCAAAGTCTTTTTTCCCCACTCATCCGTAGGCAGAAGCTCCATTAGCTCCTCTGAGGGGCCACTTGCGCGACTGCAGACACAACAAATTCCATTACATGAAGATATGTATAATTCAGAGTAAGTGCAGATTTTTATTTGTCCTTGGCCAGCTGTGGACGTGGTGCTTTTATGTGTCCAATGACATGTGATTCAATCACATACGCCGCCGTGCACGACGCCTCGGCTTCGGCGTGTTATGTTTATGGGGGCTGCTTCAGAGGCGGGAAAGGTTTGCTGCCGGCTTTCAGGACTTCACTGAAGCGTTCAATCGACCTCACGATCAAAACAAATGCTAAATCATTCCTCGGCATCAAAACAGAGAGCAATTTAAAGGGAGGACTGCAAACACCGTCAACACCGGATGCATAAGCGCCTCCGGTTTCACAGCCAGGGAGGTTTTATTTTTATTGTTGTTTAACCGAAAGCTTTCCTGAAGAACTGTAAAGACACAATGGCAGAAATACTGCAGCTGTAATGTGAAGAAAACACACAGAAAATGAATGCAGCATCCTCTGTACTCTGTGACCGCATGGAAACACGCCACGTCTCCTTTTTCACACAGCATATACACAAAAATATATATATATATGACATATAGACCATGTTTACACCCTGAGCTAACATATGCACAGCCGTCACTGCTGCCACTGAATGAACAAACTGCGTAATGTCATTTCTGAAGGCAGACCTCTCTTGGCTCTTCGTTGCTCAATTCATACTAAATTTCCTCTGAGGTGGCTCAGAAATCAGTGTGAGCTTTAGAAAAAGGTATCCTCGCGATGTTTGGCTAACACGGCTAAAGTTTCTGACTGACAGAGGAGGAAGCTCGTCCGAGGTCTGTGTTTCCTGTCTGCCAGTCCAACATTAGAGGAAAACACGTCTGTGATGTGTGTGGCTGTGGGGGGCGTGTCACTAATCAGCTCTGAAACCATGAAACCATGCATTTTCTGCTTTTAATGTATTTAAATAAAACTGTGTTCGAGTGAAAACAGTCACCGTGGCTCAACAGAAGAGCCCCAAAGTACTGTACAGAAACCAAAGATGATCAATGGAAAATGCAGAAATACAGTTGTCACAGTGCTCGCTGCAGTACTGAGACGCTGTGATGAGCGTGACAGCTGACTGTCCGGGAAATGCAGCGCAGAGATGCTGCTGTAATGAGCGCTTAGCACAAATGACAGACAACACTTGAAGAAGTTCATGCCTGCACTTTTTAAAGTGTGAAGCTCCACAATTCCATCTCTATTTTGGATGCATGATGACAATTCTGGTGCCTCATGGGTCCCTAAGATCCCATAACAGCCTCTCTAACTTCAACATGAGCACACAGCTTAGCAATGCTTGGCCTCAGCAAAAAAAAAACCAAAAAACTTGTGCAATGTGCTCATCATTATGGCCCTGAGACAAGAGAGGTGTCAATGTCAATATGGGGGCTGCAAAACATTGTCAGTCATGAAGACCGGAGCGGCCATCAGCATAGATGTTCGCTTGGCAGAGAGATGCACAATGCTGCAAAAAGACCTAATGCTCATTATGAGAGTCAGACGAGAGAACGCCCATCTCACAGTAAACAGAGCGGCCAGGCCATGCGAGAGGCTCGGCCTGCAGGGACATTATCAGCACACTCAGTATTCAGTCATTTCTGACTGAAATAAAAAAGGCAGCAGTGTGCAGCGCAGTATGGCCCAGCAGCCAGGATCTGGCCGAATCTGACAATTCAGTGGAGGAGAAAAAAAGGAGTGGAGAGCAGGAAAATCATTTAGTTGTTTTGATGAGAGGTTTTTGTGGAGCTGCGTGGACGGATACTTACAAGTACTGATCTAATAAGGCTACATTTAGACGCTGTAACAGAGGACCCAGAAGACGGGAAAATGCAATGTTTTGAAATGAAAAAGCCGGATTTTTGAAGGCTAAACAAATATTTGTAGCCATGGGGAAGATCTCTCCGTGCCGAGTCCAGAGATGTCTGCTTCTGTGGAAGAGATCTAGACAATATAATTATACATAAAGTACAGGAGAGGGTTTTAAAAGGCTCAGCTTTTTCTTCTTAAGTTCAGGGATCTTAAAAGTTGAAGTCTTAGTCATGTTCCTACTTGCTTTAACGGGATTCTGGCTTCTTACTGCAAAACTCAATTACAGGCCTTGATACAGAGGCTGTTTGTCTCTGCAGCAGATGAAAAGGGTGTTGTGGGTCTTTTGGTGGGTTTTCCCTTGAAAGGGCTGAGGGGTTTACGAAGTCTCCCTCAGGCAATTCCAAGCTGCTGCATGCAATCTGTGCTTACAGACCATAGACAGTGTGGGCAATCATTTGCTGCATTTGTCACCGCTGATTTTCAACCTCTGATTTGGGAGGAAGCGTGCATTTCTGCACACGTTTTCATCCCCGATAAACAAATGCAAATGAGAATCACAGGTGAAACCAGGGCAAGACACAGCATCAAGATTTCACACCACATGCTGCTGTGCATGCAAGGCCGCGGAGCCGCCAAGCAAAAAATACAGAAATCACCTCGGCTCTTGTTCTGCCGCAGACATAGAGATATGTGTCTGGACTGGTCACAACCTGCGTGACTGTCTGCAGGGTTCAGACGACCTAATAGAAAAGCTGCAATGGCAATCCAACAGCACTCTTTATCCAGCAGTAATTATGTAATGCACTAGTCAAAAGCAAATTACTCTTCAGTGCAGAACAATAACAAAATCAGACAAAAGTAGGGGCGTCTGCTTCGGTTGATTTTGCTCTCTGTAGCCTGACACCCATTAACTGCAAATAACGGGTTAAATTTGAGCTGAGAGGCACAGTGGACTGCATCTCAGTCGTTATTGTGGTGAGCTAGCTTGATTTTTAGCTCACCTTTATTCTTCTCAAAGTGGTTTTCAGTGCATTTATCCACAGTAGCTCTCAATGGCATTCAAGGTTTCGAACTAGCTCTTTGAATCCCTCGACCACGCTGACCGGCAGCATATCGGTCTCATCATTGTTCGCACCAACTGGGTGATGGTCTCACACCAGTGCGTATCTCCCCCGGCTAGCAGCGTAGCGCTAGTGGGCTTAATAAACTGAAGAGTAGCATCAGACAATTGACATTTGTTGCCTTTCTGGAGGAAATGTTCCCACGTCGAGCCTCGTTTAGCATGCAGCACCTTTGACCTCAGGCTTTCCACACCGCACTTAGCCCCAGCCTGAGGGAGCTGTTAGCTCCGGGCTAAGCGACGCTGTTAGCATGTGTGAGCGTGCATTTATGCAGATGGACGCAGTCATCGCAGGTACAGCTGTGAAATGAATGTTTCAGGATTTTCACTTCAGCAACCTTGACTTCTATACATTTTGAACATTTGGGTGATCATATGATGGAGCAGAAGAGGCGGGACTGCATGACCTGCCGTGTGTGACCTGATATCACAAGATCACAGAACTGCTAATGAGTCGCTGTGGCTGTCACTGGTCAACATGTTGCTTCATGCTCTGTGTGACACAACACCGATGTTCATGGTGTGACTACATGTGACCTTGGCAGAGAAACTGTCTGTAGTGCTCAGGCTGCCTGAAGTAAAACACATGAGACTTACAGCGTGTTTAATTTAATCCTGGAGGGTTGTGTCTGCAGGGACGATGCACTTTGACCAAACACGGGAGAAAAGCCTTAGAATTACACATTTAATTAAGCTGATTGACCAGCTTCTATTGATCTTCTCCTGTGGCTTTAAACACACTGTAAAGACCTTTTGTATTTGCTTCGAGCTACACCACAATGGTGACTACATACAGTATGTTAGGACTGAAAGAAGCATTTTCTCTGTAGATAAAGGTGTTGATTGTTTTGTGACTAAACGATTCATCATTAAGGTCACGAAAGGTCAGAAATTGTCCATCAGGCTCAAGGTGAGGTACTGAAAGTCTCATGCTTCAGATGCTGGAACACAAATAAATGCCACAAATGCCAAATATGAAGACTGATCACTGATAATTAAGACCGCCTGTCAATGAACTGATTAACATGCAGTTTGTATTGCAGGCTTTCTGCATAAGTCAGCCAGGCAAACATCTCTGTGACGCTGTTTTTACTGAGCTGTGAGCTAAATGCTAATGGCAGCATGCTAACATGCTCACGATGAATAACTGTGGAGCTATTTCACTCTGAACTACAAATATCAGCCTCATGGTGGCACTGCAGGAAAAGTCAGGAGAATCACCAAAACCATTAGGATTCATGAATGTGTGCAAATTTTGTGTGAATTCACGCAGATTTTGACGCATTTAACGGGTGAGAGAAAACTTTGACCTGCTGGTGCCACTATGGAACGGCAAGGGATCATCAAATTCATTAAAATTCATCCTCTGGGGACCATGAGCGTGGCTGAATAATCTAAAGTCTCAAGCTTGAGCTAACCCTGATGATCAGTCGGGGTATTTTTTCAGACTTTGGAAAGCTCCCGCCATGACACGACTGTTTTCACAGGGAGTGCCACTCCCCGTGAATAAGCTGCTCTTAACGTGTAAATGTGGCGGAGTGCCCTTCAACAACACTACGTTTCACTGGGGGGCAGCAGATAACATCATTCACCTCCATCACTGGAGCAGTTGTTTAAAATATCTGATGATGTGATCAGCTCAGCCCAAAGCACTGATGACATCAGTGGATTGTAGTCAAAAGGCGTCATTCATGCATATTGTATGAACCTCTCCACGCTCCCTGCATTTACATCTCCTAATTTATAGATCAAAGCCAAGACAGTAACATTTTGTTACGGCTGTCAAGGCGAAAAAGCATTTCAGCTGCTACACCGCAAATAAACCCGACCTGGCCTTTCAGTGTGCCGGTAACAGGGCGGCGCCAGACGTGAACGCGCTGAACACCAATCCTGACGCAGAACTTCAGAAGTAGCATCCCCTTTCTTTTCCCTTTTTCTTTCAGTCACACACACACAGGATGCTCATGTCGCAGCATGGAGGCGACAGCATTGGCTGGGCATCCTTTTGGAGGACAATTATTCTAAGTAGTTTTCCCATCAGCCAGAGCCATGAGCAGAAGACCCTCGGGTGAGCCAGAACCTTTCTGAGGAGGCAATCGGGGAAATAGCCACTGTCCAATTTATTTGATAAGGCGAGTGGAGCTCAGACCTGCCAACAGATGCAGAAGGGAGGAAAATTGGGGCCGTGCTGCAACCTAGTTGCTGACATTTTCAGAGTTCAAATCACTACGCATACGGAGTGATTATAATAATATTTCAGCCAGAGTTCAGGGTCGCTATTCAAAGTTCACGGCGCAGCGGGCAAGTGTTAGCTTTCAGTGCACAGCATCCACTAGGTGATCAGGCAAAAGTGTGGCTTACTACTGCTCACTGCAGCACGAGGTAGTCAGGCTGCAGTGATTACAACACAGTGAAAGTGGGCAACTGAGCTTTCCTTCAAGACACCGACCAAAGGAGATTAAATTCAAAGATCTTTTCATGAGGGGGTGGTGTCAGCGCTCCTGATGTTCTCAACTTTTCCCCTGAGGAACTTCTATTTCAAATTGGACAGCTCAGAGTAAAACTAGCTCTCTCAGGGGATCCTCACCCACACAGAAGGCAGTGTAAAAGAAATGCCATCCCTCTCTGGGGAAACACACACTCATCCACGAACAGAAATGATGCCTCGGCAAGAAATAAATAAAGAATCACAGAGGAATGGCCCACAGCATTATGTCAGACAAAGCTTTGAAACGGTCATATCGCACATGGATTCAACTTGTTTAACTAGTTTTGAAATGAATGCACATGACTGTGTCGCAGGATGTCACAGGAAGACATGCAGAGTCTTCATTTTAACACAAAGGAGACCATTTGTAGAGATAATCGTGCTTTCATTTGATTTTTTGATAATGCTTAGAAATACATTAAAAGAAATCAATGACAGCCACAGTTTTCAAAGTCACGCTGAAGGACGTCCAGCACCAAACCTTAACGACCTGTAATTTGGGCCAACTTAGGCCATTCAAAATGCAAAATGTCTCTTGAAGCGAAGACATTAGAAGGATATTTGGACATGATGAAAAGTGGACTGTGGCTGCTTTCTCAATGAGTATAATATCAAGTGTTCTGCGGCCTATGCTGATGCTTATGTTCGAGCTTTTCCAGCCGGTGTTGCCCTTAAAACATGTAAGTTAGAAACTTTGTTCAAACTAGGCTACGATTGAATTCATGCGCAGCTGCTGCAACCCGGTGCTGGACTCTAAAGGTCAGGCTTTTTCAGTCTTGGAGAGAGAATGATGTGTCTGCTCCTGAATCCTGTTCACTGAAGCCCTTGTAATCTCTTAAAAATACAAATAGACGGAGGAACAAACTCTCACGCTGTGATTTTTGGGGCTGAGCGGTTGCTGTAAACCAATTGTGGACCGGGCTTTTAAAGTTACTTCACGCTGGCACTCTTTCAAGTAGTGCATCTCAGGGAAAGGTAACTCTGTTAGATGATCAATGTCCCAGACAGGTCATGTTGCAGACAGGATGAAAAGCAGACAGACCAGGAGAGGCATCGCCGCTTCTTATTGGACCTGCAGCTCAACCTACAGCCAAGTGAAACCATCCATCTTTGATTCACACAGCAATGTGCAGTCAGCTTTCTTTTACCTCTCCTACAATCGATTTTCAAAACATCTGCAGTAATCTGAGGCAAGCAGAGCTCCTCCGACACAGTTCTGGCGGCAGCGCTCTGAGTGATGTCAATTATCCTGCAACAAATGACAGCAATGCACCTGAGAACGGCTCTGAGCTATCTGACATACCCTTACCTTGCAGATCTAACTCTTTCAAATGCAAATCTGCCTTTATTTCCCCGAGGCGCAGGAATTCCTCCCTGCACACCTCCTGCACATCAGATTGGAAGAGAGAGAGACATCCCTGGAGGAAGAGGCATGAATATACAGCCCAAGTAGCCAATAATCTGCTGAAGAAGGGGAGAGGTTCCACTTGAACGTCATTGAGACGTCTTTGAGCCAACGCAGAGCTGCCTGAGCTCTGAACAGAACTGAGGGGAATGCCCAAGGAGGTGAGCGAAACCTTCCAGACGTCTCTCCTCATGAGCTTTAAGACGGGAATGGGAGACACCTTGAAGGGGTATTTCGAGAAAGATGACATTACAAAGAAATCACATTCCCATATAGCTGTCATTATCTGCCAGAAAGTATACGCTGGCCTGCCTCCAGGTAGACCGGTGGTCTGTGGAAGTAGTTTCCTGGCAGAGGATACATCTGTTGATTTATTTTAAAGCCTTGTAAAGTTCTCGTCTCTCCAATAACACCCCACAGAGTGCATAAAGGTCTTGCACCATCGCAGAGGGAGAAGTCCACGTCCTCAACGCCCTTGACTTCAATGTCAGCGGAGGTTTTTGCAGTGCCATGCGCTGACCTTCTACCAGCCTTCCCCGATTGCACAGCTCTGAGTTTGGAACCCGTATTATTTGAAGGAATTTAGCATTTCCATGACACCAAGAAGTCATTCAGTCTGTGCACTGCCCTAACAGGACAGCATTCCTAATCCTGAGCATAGCTCCATTTTTTAACCCAACTTCTGCAGCCAACAGAAGAATTTCAGCAAAGTTCGCAAACAGCTCATACAACTTTTGCCAAAAGATTCCAGGAAATATCTGTCATTCACATCACAACAAACTGATCCACAGCCTTCTTTCTTACTGTCAGAGCTACCAAGGCTAAAAAATGCACTCCTGATTAATCAGGTTTGCCATTTATTCAGATCAAACTCAAGCGTGAAGGAGCACAAAGATTCTGGAAATTGACTGAGGCAAACGTGAGGTGTGATGTGGAAATGATGAAAACTACCCTGCAGCATTTTAGAAAGATGATTCTGAACACCTGAGGAATCAAAAGAGGAAAGAAAAATGAACCAAACAACTAAAAACAGTGTCAAACAGCATTTTGTCAGACACGTCTTGCCACGAAGCTCCAAAAAAGTCGGGATGCTGTCCGTCAGGCGTCGTCTCGTCCACACTCCTTCGCATTCTTGCGACAGCCACGTTTCAACACTGGTCATAAACTGCTGTGCGAGACTGAGGCTGAACTCTCCACACTTTCATTAAAAATACTGCAAACTGGCATTGGATTTGTGTGGCACCTGGACGTGGGCAGTGACATGTGGATGAGCAGAAGAAGAACAGAGCTGGAACAGACAGACTCGACTGGAGTGACAAACTGGACTGCAGCAGCACACTTACAAACAACTGCAGCGCCCAACTATCCATCCAACCTTGAACTGAATCCCCATTTGCTGCAATAAGGCTGTGAAAGATAATGCGACGGTTGTATTTACAGCTTACATGGGAAGTCTGAGCTGTGCCTGACTGTTGCCAAAGGAATGGAAGCTAAGCTAAGAGGACAAAAGTCACACTGTCAACTATTATGTCCAATATGTGTATATAGAAAAGTAAACAAGAGAGTCAGCCAGGGGCAGCTGGACAGAGATTGTAGGAAGTTAGGGCAGAAATGGGACAAAGTCTCTGTGCTACGTCACCTTGCTCTCGGTGTAATGCTGCAGTCGATGGGTTTACAGTGGGGTCAGTTGGTCGTGCATCTGTCTGAGAGGCTGAGGGGTGTGACAAAGCGTTGGCATTTCATGCTCTTGGAATGAGACCAGTTTCAATTATTACATACTAAACTGTCTTAGCACCAGTGCTGAGGTTGAAGTTCTGGTTGTTGAGTGGCGGAACAGGAAATGAAACTTAATGCCGCCGTCCAACATATATCATATTAAGACAATCATTTGGCCAAAAAAGGACTTTAAAACCCATCTGACAGCCAAAGGCCAGCCCACTGACGCCGGCCTCCTTTATAAGCCCACTCAGCCACCAACTCTGTTTACCTCTAACGACTCAGTAAAATGAGCTAATAATTAAACTCTGTGTGGTATTTAAATGCACCCAAAGTGTTTGCTAATTAGCTGGATGACTTTTCTTTACTTGTGCTCTATTCAAAATGTTCAGCCTGTCCAAAAGGATATTATGATACAGACGTCTACAAATGAGATAATATAGCTGGAGGAATATGATCTACACTTACTGCATATGTAAATATATAAATACTGCACTTGGAGGACGTACTTTTTGCAGAGGCCTGGCTCTACAGACCACCTCTACTGCTGCGGCTGGGAAATTAGTTGGAAGGTTAGCAGCAATCTATAACTTCTAACTTCTAAAGTCAATTAGGGACAAAGCACTTCCCACATACAGCATACAGGCGCCGTGGATGAGTCCCTGTGGGCATCTCATTAAAATGCAAATGATGTGATTGTGTACCGCTATCTCTAAAAAAAAGGCGCCATACTTTTCCTCTCCTGTGCATTTCGTTATCAGGAATCATGCATATTGATCAAATTATCTAGATGCTGGAGAGATTCATGCAATAAAGATAAAGGAAGGATTTAAGGCCTTTAGGTCAAGACGCAACGTAAGGTATAAACTATCTATTTTGGGTGTTTTTATTAAGAGTGAGCACACTTGAACACAAAAGCAGAAGGCTAAGTACAAATTAAATATACACTGTACAAACTCTAGTGTCATTAAATAAACTGCATGCACAAACAGAAGACTGAAAACGCAGGATGTGAGTCTAAATTACGACGTTCACGCTGTTTTTAGTTTGATAATCTAAAAGAAGAAGATCATTCAGAGCGTTGCCGTCTTTCAGACACACATCTCGCTCCCTCTCTGCCTTCACTGCTTTCTTTGTCTTGAGTGAAGAGGCTGAATGCCACAATCAGGCTTTCCATTGGCCTTCAGCTCCTTCCACCTTTTGGCGTTGTGGAAAAACTGGAGACAAACAGGACGTCTTCAGTGATCAGCAAACTGTACCAGCAACCTCTCCTGAAGCACGAGGCCAAGATGATGACTGACAGGCCCTGACAGTCAGCTGTCAATGCCTGATGAAGTTAGATCGAACCACCGCTCAATTAAAATAGCTTGAGGCTGTTGGTGCAGCGTGCTGATCTTTTGTCTGATTCCTGCCTTTAGTTGTGGAAAAACTACCACTTTTAGGTCAGTTTGGAGGCAAAGAGCAGCAACATTTTCCTCAGTGCCACGAATCAATCCCCCTCTCTGAAAGTAATCCAGCACGCTCCCAACCAAACCCGACCTGGTGGCACAAAAGCAGACTTAATAACAGATTTGTGTGCTTGCAATAATTACACAAATGTCTCAACCTGGATGACGCTATTGGTTTATTGATCTTAAAATCCTACATGTAGCACCAGCCGCAGTATTTCTTCCTAAAGCCATCTGTGCATCAGTTTTCTTCCATGAGCTTCCACTCGACTGGGAAGCTCCAGCTGGCTATCTCACACTGCTATCGTAACTGAGTAAAATAATTCAGCTGCTGCTGTCGACAGCTGGGGACGAGGGGGGATTGCTACCCTGTGGCAGTTAGTTACGATGAAAATTGTATTACTTTTGTGCAGTTTATATAACTTCTCCATCCATCTCTCGCTCCTCTGCCCTTTCACCAAAGAGCAGAAACAATGGATGCCAGATTAATTTCAAGAAGGTATAAATGTCAGGTTGAGCACTTCTGAAAATCAATGAAATATCAGATTGTATCCTCTGCATACTGAATGTGGCAAGAATGAAGAACGGCAACGGTGTGATCAAAAGAAAAATGTGTGAAGAACAGTATTTTCTTTGATGTGGATCATGTTTTCTCATCCCACCTGCAGGAATATTGCAGTAAACATTTGGCAAAAGCATAATGTTTGCATGGAAAGGCTCACTTGCATAGATTTCTTCTAACCATGACACTGCTTTTTACTCCACTTCCCATCAGTTCAGCGGACATATTCCAACATGCGGTGGCTTTTAATTAAACCTTCACCAGGCACAGCTGAGGGCATCTCTGTGTAATCAGCACATTGTTGGAATAGTTAGTACAGATCAGCAGGTTGCTAAAATATGGCCTTTGAAATAAGTGGCCTGAAATGGCATCGCTATTTGTTCGCTGCCTGTTCCACACCGGCTCCTACATCATTAATGTTTCATGCAAACCCCATGAAATGTAAGGCCGTCCTTCTAAAAGACAGAAAACGTACTTTAGGCCATCTGAAGCTCCATAGCATGGATACCACCTGTAGAGGAGGCCGAGAGCTTAAAAAAGCAGGCAGGGAGAGATTCTAGCATTCATTCTGTGCAGTGAACTCGGCATTTGAGCCAATATTAGCTGCAGTGCTGCGGCTTTTTCAAGGCATCGTGATTCTTCTTGTGTTTCTGATGGATGAGCGGAGATCTAATTTAAGGCTTTGAGGTAGGAAAGGAGGTAAAGTGGTGAAACAACATAGCAGATCAAGTCATTCTGCCTCCATCAGAAGCTCAGGAAGAATCGCCAAAAGGCCGAGCGAGGACTTGAGCATTCCAACCTCGCTGTGAGTCACATTTGACTTCTCTTACAGCCAGATCGGTAGACTTAAGAGTTAGCCTCAAGCCGGAAAATGAGGACTTGAGACTTGATCTCAATGACTTGAGACTTGACCTGAGAGTTGACTTGAGACTTGACAGCTCTGCCTTCAGCTACATTTCTTTTTCAGCAAACGCTAAACAGCAAAGATCTTGTGGTTGAAAGTTGAAAAATATGTGTTCCCTGAGCACCATTTCCTGCAGACACAGACAAATACAAATACCAAAATACACAGTTTGATACCATGCAGAACTCCTAAGCCATACCAAAACAATTAGCACTGACTTTGCATCATTATGAACCACCTACATACTGTCTCACAGAGAGGACTCCGCTCTGGCATTTGAAAGCAGCAATGCAAATTTGAGGGATGTTTGGCTCAAAACAGAATATTTTGTACCAGACTCTCTGACCAGAAAGGCCTTGACAGTGTACAGATGGACTGAGAGTAGTGTGGCAGCTTTGGAAAGAACACTGGCCTGAGCAGAAACATCAGCACTGCCAATGTAACGGCAGTGCCGACGCTTAATGCCACCAGTCAGCAGACAGACATTCACTTCCAAAGCGTCCTTAGCAGAGCTGCACTGAGTGGTTTGAAGCTGTGCAGCTTGTCTTTTCTTCCTGTTTAAACCAGGTATTTCTGCACAGTTGCATCATAAAAATTAGGCTACACTAACATTATTAGTATCGTACCATTTGTAGAATTAGATTCCAGCGGTGGCTGCACAGGATTGTTTCCTGTGATCCAATTTCCTCTGAACTCCAGAGAGTTCCACTCAAGTGAATGTGTTTTCTAAACATTATGAAATATTCTGCTTCAGTCCATATTTGTTGGCGCCTGCATTAACTGGGCAGCACCATACATTGTGTTTATGAAACTAGAAAAATCTATTTTGGCTCCAACCCTGTTAAAGGTCATGTTGGATCGGCCTGCCTACATACATCGATGCTGATGACAGCATGTTCATTAAAGAAAGTTTACTGAATTTAAAAAAAGACTCACTTAATCTGATGTTTGAGGAATTGAAAGTTTTTCTTCAGGGTGATGAAATCATCAAATTTCAGCTTCATTTGAAAGCCCGAGCAGAGGCTTTAAATGTGGGCTCGGTGCAGGTCTAGTTCATTAGAAGCAGCTGCTCAACAGGTCGGCCGCTGTCACCGGTCAGCCGGACGGCGGCTAATCAGACAGGACCGACGAGAGGCACGACAAAAAAGCCATTTCAGAAAAAATACGTGTTTCTTTCTTGATCATTATCGGTAATATTTCAGCTTGCTTTGGCAATGCTCTTCAAACGGCCTTCTGATAAAGCCCACGAGCGAAGCAAACACGGCGGTGAATCACCTCACGTCACACTGTGATCATTACAGGCCGACTGCTCTCACCTCTTCACGCCCGGCTCTAATACTGGCCGACCTGTCCTCATGTCAACCCCACCTTAATGTACTTCCCCAGGCTCCATTTAAATCACTCCGCTCCAGTTCCCCCCATCCTCTTTGTCTTCTTCTTGTTCACTCGCTCTTCCTTTTCTGCGTCCTCACCCGGCCGCTCTAATTGCCTGGCTTTGCCAAATGAGCCGACCAATTGTGCCTCCAGTTAAAAGCTGATGAGGAGTCTGCCCTATCCAGCCCTCCAACACGGCTTGGGAAGCTAAATAAAGAGTGGAGAGATGAATGGAGCTCGCTCCTGAATGCAGATGCCATCTCCTCTGCGCTGACAGCCATCGCCTGTGACAGGCGGCATGCAGTCATACTGCAGCGTCCCACGAGAGTCAGGTTTCCGGCACCCACGTCTTTGCAGTTTCGAACCTCATGTCAGAGTTGTTTTCATGGATCAACTGATGTGAATATTGGGTTACTGATACCTGCAGGGAAAAGAAGCTCTGCCTCTGTCTGCCTTCCACAGAAGTCAAAGATTTACAATAAATTTAAGTGTCTCCAACAGTACAGGAAACTTTGCTAAAGGGTAAACAGTGAGAAAGAAGTGGAAAAGCGAAGGACACAGCTGACACTGCTAACTGTCTAACTTATGTGCTAAACAAACCTTTTCTGGGGTCAAAAGCTGCCTAACTCTAAAAGTTTGAACGCTATAAGGATGCCTGATGCAGGATCGTGTCACAGAGCTGCTCGGTCTTGGGGGCAGCAGAATGAGAAGGTAACATGTGCGCCACTTAAATCCACTGACAGGAAGTCATCCTCACCTTTACCGCCAAACGCTGGCTGACTCGGCCTCTGCTCTCGCCCCTTTGCCGTGCTGCCTAAATGTCACTTGGGCTCCACAGAAAGTCCCCGAGGAAATTACACCGCTGAATAGTTCATGTGTATTTAAAAATTTGGCAAGAGGAGCCGATGAAGCGCTTCTGAAATGCTCCCTGTGTTAGCACTGCTAAATGAGCTCATAATGCTTTCATTAGCCCACATAATGACTGCGATGTACATATGGTATATTCAGTCAAAAACACTTTGATTTGCTGTCAAGATCCCCCTCAGGAAGGCTTTAATCTATGAAGGCACTGCAGTGGTGGGTGCTGCACATACTGGTAGTACAAAGCAGTGTCTGCTTAACCTCTGCTGCTGCTACAGTCACCTAAAGAGCCACACAGTAATTAGCATCAGCTAATTGGCAAGAGGCAGATTAATGGTAAAAACTGAAGCAGCAGAGGCAGAAAGTTCTTCACTTTTGGCCCATAAAAACAATTAAGCTCCAAAAGCACTGGATCTGCCTTACCCACAATGCATCTGTTGTCAGACCCTCTCATGACAGAGCTGGTCCAGAGCAACAGGCTGAGTCGTATGCAGTTGAACTGGACTTCGGCGCCATGGCGCTCGCATCGCCGAGCGGTCCAATTATTGCCAGCTGCAGCTTTAACAGTGGATGTTTTATAGATCCACATTCATGTTTCACACAAATCTCAAGTCAGGTGTTTTGCTTGTGTAGTTTACAAACTGCAGCCGCCTCCTCTCTGGAGGTTTATCCAACACCTTCACGAGTGATTAAATACATTCCTCTCACTTCACGTACATAAAGAAACAGATTTCATAATAGTATTATCCACGCCCTTTCTCTTATCTCCTTTAAAAACCACTTGGTGTGTGAAGTAAACAAACTGCTACATATTATTTTTGGTCTATTTTCCACACACACAGACACACACAGACACGCTGCAGCTGTGGCTGTGCTGTTCAGCTGCTCGGCCCTGCAGAGGTGTCCTCCTTTGTGGAGTCATGCTGGTGGCAGCCCTGAAGCTCCAGATTACCTACTGCGCAGGTGGCTACTGAGCACGCTTCTTAAGACGAGCCTGGAAAAAGAAAGGGAGGATCCCTCGAGAGCACCTCTCCATCAGCTCACAGACAACTCTACAATCCTCCCAGCTTGTCTTGGAGTTGGGTCAAACACTTGTTGTGGCTTATTGTTGATGCTGATCCAACTCTCAAGCGAATATTTAAGGATCCTCCTACATTGATCTCTAAAAACTGGACTAATACAATACTGACATGTACTGCAGTCAGTGTGAACACCCACTCCTTTCCTTGCAGCACCTGATGGATACCTCTGTAGTCAATAACCACCCAAAAAACCTCATGTGGGTCAAAATATAAGCGCTATGATTTCCTGCAGTTACACAGCTCGCACAGAGACCCTCTGGTTTGTCTTATGTAGAAAGAGCTTCTGGAGCTGTGCACTCGCATATCAGAGCAGAAACAGAATGAGAGCTGCGCATTCATAATGGTCGAGACCCGGGGGGGGCGAGCACAACAGGAAGCTTTTCAGAGAGCAAAACTGTCGGATGCACCGTCTTACCCCTCCTCTTAGTTTGAAAGACAAGCAGCTAGCCTGTGTCAGACAATTTCAACACACAGAGCTGAAATTGATATCGATCCTTCCATCTGACTCTGGGTGAGACAGCAAAGAGGAAAGCTGCGGACTGTTCCTTTAAAAGAAGCTGCAGCAGCGAGCCTCTGCACGCTGGATTACATTCATGATCGCACCGTGTGATGATGTGTGTTCCCGTGCTCAGTTTGTGGAGTAAATTATACAAAGTAAAGCCTCAAGTTTGGCTTCCGCAGCAGGAAAACAGGGTCAACCAGGGCTAACTCATTATTCACGTCCCCTGGTCTCTTCCCAAACAAAATTAACGTGAATGAGTTGGAATGCAGCCGCTGAAGGAAATTATTTGTCACTCGGGCTCAAAATAACTGCGGCGTGCGTGATCCGCCATGTGAGAGAGGAGAGGAGGCGATTATGGGGTAGATTAAAGGAGAGGAGGGGAGATGAGGCGGGAAACAGATGTGGCGAAGGTGAGACAGGTGAGGAGTGATGAGCGGCGAGACGATTCATCAGAAAACCTTTTTAGTTTTGGACAGTTGCTGCAGCAGGAAGAGTGTGAGCAATTTGGGCTGATAAATGTGTGTGAGTCTGAGACACGGACGCAGACAACAAAGGACGGACAAATACTCCGCAGAGCGTCCCTTTAAAAGTATATTTAAAGAGTGAAAACGAGCCGAATTTGTTCATTTATTAATCAGACCGCTGCTCTGCTCATTTCTGTGCAGACTTTGGGCTAATTAGTGACATTTTAATTATCACTACAAAGCCACAGTCACTGAAGACAGGCATGAAAACAAAGTCAATCAATGGACGGAGAGGACAGCGTTGACTCACACGCTCTGTTTAATTCATAGAGGGTGCTGATGTTTCACTGATGCCGCTCTTCTGTTCCACCTGTAAATATCATCCAGCGGTGCGTTCGAGTGCCTCTGTCACGAGTTCAAAGCCGCATAAACAAACCCAGCAGTCGGATAAAGAGGCCAGGGGGGTGGAATATCTGGATTTGAATCTTTCTTTACAATTTCTCATCTGCAGTCAGAGCGAATTTAGCGCGCTCTGGAATTTTAAACCAAAAGGATCCCAGAGGCAGGAAGCTGAGTTGCATTTGCTTGAGCGGAGGCAAAGTGGATGTAATTGTAGCTGACCCTGATGATGGGAACGATTGCTGGTCATTAAAGCGTAAAATACCAGCCAGGGTAGAAGATAATAAATCTCAGACAGGAACGTGAAACTCAGCAGTATCAGCCAAGGCCGGGACTGTGACGGCTGGGGGGGTTAGCGAAGGGCCGGTCTGAATTTCAATCGTCCCCGAACGTCCGACTGACGCACACTCAAAACAGCTCGTGTAAAAACACATACGTGCACGACGGTCAGGCAGCCACACATCTGCTCCTGGTTCGATCCCGAGTGCATCGAGCGTGTTGATATTAACAGTGACAGCGACAATGACGGCGAGCGGCCTCACCCCGTCAAAGCATGAAAACACGAGAGCAGCCAGCTGAAAGAACATCCCAACGCTCGCCCGTCCTCGCAGTCACGGACAGGACAATCCGAGGTCCATGTTCCTCCAGCACTCACCGCCAGCTTACGCGGCTCTGCAGCCGGTGGCCCGACATTCACTTCCCTCACAACAAGCTGTATTTTTTGGTATTCAGAGGAAGGGTGCAAAAATAGAACATCATACTCTTTTGTGTGCCCAGACCTCGATCAAAGACGGGTTCACATCTCCCTTTCCTCTCACTCCTGCAAAGCTCAGCCGAGGTGAAAGCAGCCAAAGATAAAGCTGGTGCCTGGATCGTTGGCGGGGAGCCACGTTCCACATATGGCACAAATATGGACGCGTTCATCGTTCACCTGGACGTTTATGTCTGATGTGTTCCGCGCCGTGAATGATGGTACAGTAACGTAACACGCCGCTGCAGGCGTTTAAGCACATGAAAGGCTGTGATGGTGTGCAGCTCTCCCGACTACAGGAGGAAGTGAAAGCACTGTGGTTTGCTGAAAAGATCAGACTAAGCTGAGAGTACTGAAGCGATAAGAAAACACACACGAAAACACACACTGAGCGCATTTCATGAATCACAATGAGCCAAATTAGGATGAATCAGTTTGTTTGATTTGGTGGCCGTTAGAAGACATTTTCTGCTGCACTATTGTCTGCAGAGCGCATCAGTGTTAAATAAATGTTTGTTAATGAATGTTAAACTGAATGGGAGACGCATTTGGGAACGTTACCTGCTGTGCATCACGAGGAGCAGTTTGTGTCACTTAAATGTGCCGAGCAGTTATCCGAAAAACCTCAGAAATAAATCTGTCTGCCCAGGAAAAAAAAACATCATCTGGTTCCCAAAAACTGCAGTTTGTTCCTCAAATATCTGACTCGGTTTGTAATAAACTGAAGAAGATGTTAGCAGCAGGAGAAGTGTTGTAGCAAAGAGCATCTCCCTCCAAAACACAGACTGTATCAAAGAGGAAATCAAAGGAAAGCCAGTTTAAGGTGTAACTAAGCTCATGTTAGCACACGATAGCTAGGTGTCGTCGAGCACCAGCCCCGGATCTCACCTGCTGCAGAGGTGTGAGTGGTCACAGTGCAACAGATGTGAGATTTTCAACCTCGAGTGGTGCTTTTCCTCCATGCAGGCTCCGCTGAGGTGCTTTTAATCACTTGTTCACAGCCTGAGGAACGCAGAACAGTTCTGCCTTGTTAACGGCGATGATAAAAGGTAAATAAGCCCTTTTGAAAATGAGTTCACCCGCTGACAACATGAACTACAACTGCAAACACTCACTCATGTTCAATACTATTGCAAACACAATACCCGACTTTTGGCACTGATAGCAAAAAAAACTTTTTTTTATATAGTTTGAGGGTCTAAAATTGGCTTTTCAGTACCAAAAATGTACTGCAGCCTGACACCCGGCCTGAAGCAAAGCAACGTGACGGTTTGTGACTAATTATGCTTGTTCTTAACACCAGTTTGGACTTTAGTGCTTCAAATCAGATGTGTTTACAACTAGTCAGTGATAGTTAGCTGATCCTGTAGCAGACAAGCTAACGAGCTGGCTTTCACCAGACACAAAATCAATATGATGAACAGCGCTGACGTGATCTGTTCAAAGTCACATAATAAATCGTCTACAGTGTCTCAGTCAGCCGGGAAGAGATGCGCCGTGTGTCCCACTTCAGCTGACTGGTGTATTTCCACAATAAAACGTTGCTCGGTGAAGCTTTAACTCTGTAAAACATGATGGGCGGCAGACGCGCTGGGCCCAGGTGTTTGAGCTCTGTAAACACAAACTGTTCCCCTCTCTGTCCTCCACACCAGATAACGCCGGGCCCCGAGGGAGGCAGCACAGCAGCCACGACACCAAGAGGTGGGCAGTGAGGGTGTCGGGGACCTGTTGTCAGTTCCAATTGGCTTGTTCTCCCACACCGAGCTCTCCGAGGTCCACTGAGGAAGGCGAGTCGAGCGGCGCCTGATCGGCTGACAGACAGAGAAAGAGTGTTTGAGGGCTGGTTCGACGTCCTCAGCCCCGCCGCCACCTTGGCCTGCAGCTTTCATTAGGCTTCAGCAGAAGAAAAGGGGAAGCATCGATGCTGCTGAGCACGTTAAAGCACGTGCTGTGTACTTAAGAGTGCTTCAGTCGGTGTGAGAGGTGCTGCTGCTTTCGTCTTCAACGACGCAATCCGAAGCCGCTCTGCCTATTTCACATGGCGGGACACTCGTGTGGCACAGATCATCTTTCTCGACGCTCACTCGTGACGGCAGATGGGCACCAACATGGCATTTGCTGCACAAAGGGGCTCTGTGATGTTCTGGGCAGTGAGAGCTGAATTACTACATGAGCCCGTCGCTGTGGCTGAGAGAGAACATGAGCTGAAGCCAAACAATCCTCTACCACTCGCTATGAATTCAATTTCAATGCCTGTGTCTATCTCAGGTTTCAGCGGGAGAGAATAATTAACCCCCCCTTCGACTGACATGTAGCAATTTCCTTAAGTAAATGAAGTGCTAATATTCAGAACAAATGCATTCAGACACCTTGCTAGTCTTAGGCCTGTTGCCTGGTAACAGTGTCTGATAAAAGAATGGTAAATCCAGGCTCGATGTGAAGGCGATATGTTTTTGAATTTATAATCCCACATCATCCGATAACAGGAGAGCCAAACGGCCGCACTCCGCGTGGTGGATTAGATGGAGTGACTGGGCTTCGTGTGAAGGGGGGCGCATAAGGCGGACGCCGTCACGGCCATGACGTGTCCCCTGTGTGGCTCCTCGTGTCATGAGGTGTCCTTCGGTCAGTCATATCAGTGTTGGTGCAGTTAGGCTTCGAGTTAACTGACTGAGGGACAATGGCAGCAGCTCTTCTTGCTCGTGGCAGGTGTCACTTCATGGTCGTAACAGCGTCACGTCAAGTCAATCGAACTCTGGTGCCGACTCAACAACCGGACCCTTCAGAGGAGGTGGTCTTGATCCAGTCCCAAAGAACCCTGGGGTGGTTCGTTTGTGATGTAACTCGACCTCGACCTGATCCATGAGGCGCTGGAGTGAAACGGCTCCCGTAGCCAGCTGTGTTTTGCGTAGAGGGATGTTTGTGAGCGGCTGGATCGAGGTTGAACCTGCACCAGTGCGACGCAGTACGCTGCGTTTGGACCTCCTTCCTGACCGTCCTGCGTTTACGCTCTTGCTCCCCCCTCAGACAAATCCGACCAATGAGTGAAGTGAATGTTCTCGTGTGGGCTGAAGTGCTGCATTTTGGCCGGCTTTGATTTTTCGGCATCTTAAAAGACAACGAACGCTTCGGGTTCACGAACTGATCAGCTGATTCGGACCAGAGCAGACCAGCTATAGGTGCGATGCCCTCATGCAGACCACTTCAACTCGAGCGCTTCCACGCTTTACGGGAGGAAAATGTCACGGTCAGAGTAATGGCTCTAAATATAGGCAGTGCGGGGGTAATTACAGGACATTGAGGTGCAGATGAAAAGCTGTTATTAGAATAATTGTGTGTTCTTTATTTTTGGGAAATGAAGGAAATTAAATTCAAATTAAGATCAAATCCCAGGAAACAGTAAATCCTAAAAACATCGGGATCAGTTGTAAAACATAACAAACAGCAGAGCATTGAATTACAGCATAAACGCTGACAGTCTGTTTGTTGTCATGTGAGGTTTCGTTTTGGAGCTTTTACAATCGTCTGTTTTCTGTTAATACTTAAAACCCTCGCTGAAGCCTTAAGTTCTCCAACGCTCACATTTACGTCTTTCCAGTCTGGAAGCTCAGAGGTTTAAAGGTAAAAAACGGCTGTTCTGATTCCTGCTGCTGTGTCTGTAACACTCCCTCCATCATACTGTCTCTCTCGCACAGCACACCTCGCTAAAAATACCTTTACCCAGCCGCTCTTCTGCCAAACGCGTGATTTTCTTGTCAAAATGATTTTTCACTGCAATAAATACAACGCTGTCTGATCTCCAAACCTGGATCTCGAGGGATTAAAGGTTGATGCAAATAGGGTTAAGCTATCAGCTTTCCAAGGCAGTGGCAGGTATTGTATAAGTGAATGACGAATCACATGTCAGGCGTGGGGGGGAGGGGCTGGAGCGCTGCCGGGGGTGGGGGGGGTGTTTCCCTGGTGGCAATCATGCTGTATCACATATCATAATTGCTGCCATTACATTGATTTTCTGTCAATTATGCAGTCTTAAAGATGAGTGCATGCGCTGAGACGGGCGGCGTCAACGCACATGCAGGAAGCACAGGCCTGCATGGAAACCAAAGAAGTCCTGAAACGCTCACTGATCAATGCATTACAGGCTCACATGGATCGCACATTGATTGACAGGCTTCCAACAGCTTCATGTAACGGAGAGTACAAACAGACACTTCGGTTTGTTCGCACTAAATCTACGATGCAGCAGTTTAGCTAACGGTTCATTTAATAACGCTTCTTAATCTTGATCTCATTTGTTTCAGGATGAAAATCTGGATTCCTGTAAATGTGCACAAACCTCTGCAGCTGTAAATCTGCGGCTGGTGTCTCATTCATTTCCAACAGCCTCCACTCTGTGGGCTGTAACACTCAGTGATCACTGTGGTCCTTAACTGTTGCTTTGTGGGTGGGTAGAGAGCTAATGGAGGCTATCTTGATGGAGGAGTAATTAACTGCAGTCAATACGTTCACTGAGTGGGTAAAACTTCCCACAGCAACTTTCTTACTGACCCCCTCTTCCTTCATTACCTCATTGCTAATGAAGGAAGGACGAGCTGTATGGTCTGCAGGGTGGAACGTCACAATTTAAAGACACTCTGGCTGCTTTTTGTTTCAGCCTGATCATTACGCTCCTAAATTATGGGTTAACAAACCTCCACTTTAGCCATATAATCTTAAGTACCTGGAGGAGGAACCTAAAATGAGCACATCCTGAGTGCTGGTTATAGCTACAGTGTGCACACCTACGGTAAGTAAAGTGGGACAAATTTGAACCATAATTTCCTGACCACCAGCTTGACATGGCTGTTTGCTCTTAGTCTCCATTTTTGTGCATCCAAAATCTTACCAATGAACTGGATAATGACCCAAACTGTCAAAAGTGTGTGAGAAACAAAAGCTGAATTTTCCTCTAAGCACAACAACAGAAAATTAGAGACGAGCCTTCGAGCCTGAGCCTGAAATAACAACACTGCTCTCTGCCGCTCTCGGTCCCTCGGCTGCACGATGCTTTCTAGAGCTACAACAAGAAGAATTGCTTTCTTAAACAAAACACTTCCCACAGAGGAATAAACAAAGGAAACCACAGTCCTCCACCGCCGAGGAGAATCATGTTTCTTGGATATATACCAACGCACTTCACACAGACTACTTTAAAGAGGAAAGTTTCATGTATGCCCATTTTAACTGGGCTGTTCCATGCCATCAAATCTCGCAAGTGATTTGAGGATGCGCCGCCCGCTCGCCTTAAAACGTTAAAGAAATGTGAGAGTTCACGACTGGGTGCAGAGCTGTGAGGCTGGAGTGCTAAACAGCCATTAAAGAGCATGGAGGGCACTGCAAACGGCCATAACAAATCTGTCCTAGTTTGCTGGGAGGCATCAATTTTGAGGAGTGTGCTCAAAATGATTCTAATTTAAATGAGCCCAACATAACAACCTCCAGCAGCAGGAGCCCACACTGTGGAGCCCACTCCTCCCCCGACAAGAACAAAGGAAGCAGATGAAAGAAGCTTTCACACGTGGTGGTGGTGGTGGTGGTGGTGGTGGTGGTATGAAGAGCTGGGCCTCACTGCGTGGGGGGAGAGGCAGGTGGGTGGGGGGCAAGCAGTCAGCCCTGCTGCATGCAGCCTGAGAGGAGATTGCACCGTTCTTGCAGATGAAACTGACCTCATATAAACGCAATTTGCAATTGTTGGACGTCCCCCCACCTCACTGTTGTTAAAGAAAGAGAGCAGCAACAGCCAGAGGCCGAGAGCAGCACAGCGTGGAGCTCTGTGTGACTGCCTCTAACCTGCTGCACCTCTGCATGCACGATGTTTACTGAGGGAACGGCTCCCATTGGACAGACTACACTGCATGTGCTCTTAAGGAAAGACCGCAGGGCGTTTCATTTCTAAAGACTGGTACAGTAATATTCGACAAGCCCCTCAATATGTTAGCTGTTAGCTATCATACAGCCTCACTGACTCCAAAACATCCACAGACTGGACATTCATCACCCACTGACGCTCATTTTTCACCATGTTCATTGACCACTGACTGTCTCTGTCCACAGAGACACCTGCACACTGTCAACTTCACCGTATGCACTGTTTATTTTCTGTACTCTTGTCTGTCTCTCTGCTGGACGTCACTGAATAAGCTGATATATTCTGTCATACTTAGTATGTCTACTACATTATATCATACTTAACATAATAAAGTTACTACATTATACTACACTATACCCATGCTACACTGTATTTCTCTACTACATCTCGTGCTTTATACTGTCATAAGTTACCATATTAAACCATATTATGTTAATATGTTAGACTGGCTTTTGTATCATATTCTGAATATTAAAGACCGACACTAAATACCATTAATTAATCATATCATAAATTAGTCTCATGGACCGTTAACACGCTGTTATTAATCACACTTCTGTCTCTTTTCCTGTACTCATGGTCTCCAAATGTTCCCTGAAGTCTCTATTTTTTACTCAGTTCTTAGTTTTACACACCTTTTATTCTTCTTCCTTTACTCTATTGAATTATTTCTCTGTTTCCTTGAGCTGCTGCCACCCTCAAATCTTATCTGTGCACATGTAGGTTCATCGATCAGTGAACGAGGAGAAGCCTGCACATGCATGCCAACGTGTGCACGTGACCATGAGGCCGGTTGCCATAGAGGAGCTATGGAAATATCAGTGTAGCTCCCGCAGCCCAGCAGAGGAGTGATATTTACCCACCGCTGGCATTCATGGAAACAGGGACCTGGCCTATCTCATAGCTGCAGGTTAGTCCACCTGGGAAATATTGTAGATGCATGGGTGGAGTCCAGCAGTGTCCCCGCCTGCCAAACGCTGCCCTGCCAGTGTCAGATTCCGGATGATTACTGTAGACCATCATTCAAAACTCTCCTTAAAAAGAGGGTCTACACGCCAGCCGGAGTCCGCGGCTTCTGGGCCGAAACACAACTCGACGTCAGATCGCACCCGGCGGAGAGTGATGTGACTTTTCCAGCGCTGTGACACCAAAGTGAAAACACGCTGTTGTCCTTCAGCGTGATGGAAAATCTGAGTTTCAGGTGGTACGGCAGCTCCTGTGACTGCACGCCAGAACACTTGAACAATATGCTGCATTGGCAGGCCGGGGGTGCCGCACATCGAGTTAAAAGCTCTCTGATGCTGAAGTACATCGCTGCAGATGCTAGAATGAATATCGCCCCGTTTCAAATGGAAACGTGGCGGGAGTGAAAATGTGGCGGCACGCATCAGGCAGACTGTGCCACCAGAGGGAAGACGGGAAACCAATTCAGGCACTACAATCGTTAGAGTCGCAGTCTTGGGTGGCTGCCATGTTTTATGAATATGCATTAACCCAATCATGTCTTTATCAGAACGTCTTGCATTGAGATTGGCTGGTGCGCCGTGTGCTGACAGTGAATAATAATGAATGTTATGTTATGTTTGCAGCCTAAAGATGAAAAACCCCAAATAAGGCTTGATTGTCCTGAAAGCAGAAGGTGAAACTTCGTCCTCTTTGTCAAATAACTTTGTCACTTTAATGCAACTGTGTGTGAGCGAAAGTCAGGCGGTACACAGAGCTTCTCTTGATCTTTGTGTACAGGATTTGATGTTCAGCTTTGCAAATAACAGCTGTGAAGAACACTCACTCAAGGCAGAGAGTACATCATTAAAATCAAAAGTTAGTTGTGGAGGGAAGATGCATCTTCTCCACACCACTGCCTCCTTTGAAACTGCAGCCTACTGGGCAGTACAATCCTTCACGCTGGGTAGAGCCGTGTCTATTACTACAGATTGGCTCGGCAAATCTCTTGGCAGGCATCATAAAAAAAAAAGGAGGAGGAGGGAGGGAGGGAGGGAGAGATAGTAATAAAACCTGGCCAATTTCTGTGTGTGACAACATGAAAGAGGGAGGGACAGGTAAATGGAGGCTGCCTGCGGTGGAAAATATGGCTTATCATAGTGTTGTCTCCTAAACCCCTAAAGGTTTTGAAGATAACCGCGTAAGGCCGTATGTGTTGGAAGAGGGCGGCTTTGTGCGGGAAGAAAATGATCTAATGGAGGAGGAAGGGGGACAGAAATTTGATGCTGACTGAGAAATATGATAACCTCTCAGGGCGGACGCCTCACTACCCGCCCGTCAGCCTACACACACTGTATTCCACTCGTCTGATTTTCCACATTATTGCACTTCCCTCACTGACTGTCATCCAATCACGACGCCGAATATGCTATAAGATAAAAAGCAGCGCGGGGTGAGGACACTCTGTCACTCGTTCCCTCCTTGAATCAAGTTGCACAACAGCCGTTTCATCAGTGTGAAGAAGCAGCACTTCCTCGAACTCGGTGACTGATTACGGCGCGTTCAGCAGCTGACTGCGGCCGAACACTTCTCGATGAATTAGTCAGCCTCTTCCAGACGCGTGGGGTGATCTGGTCCACCGTTAATGCACAAATCAGAGTTTTTGAGCGTTAACGGCTCATATTGTTTTTATAAACTTGATTTTTTGACTCTGTCTGTCGTCTGGTAAACTTCAAGTGAGCGCATTGCAGGACGGACCCGCCGACTCGCCCATGAGTCACATCTCCGCTCATTGTTTGATGTTTTCTTGGGACTTTCTGGATGAGCCATCCCATAATGTATCAGCTGTTGCATCGGGTCGTAACACAGCAACGCACAGAATCTTATCAATCAAAAAAGCCACAGAAAGCAGCAAGAAACTGTCAAAAAATGCTCATTTTATCTGTTTTCTATGTGATTATGGTGCAGTTACCAAAGATGCAGCTTTTATTATGGAGACACAAATTATAATGAAGAGGACTATTTAATGACATGTCTTATAAAGATAAAGGTGTCAAAGGTTAATCTCCTCAGCTGCAGTTATAAACGCAGCACATTGTGCGAGGAGCGGCGGTTAAAACGCTCCTTCGGTCGACACTCCCGCAGAGACATCACAACATTTCACCATTTGAGCGACAGCACAAGCAAACACATTTTCTGGGAGGCTGAGAGCGAACATAAACCTGTCCAGACCAAAACAAAGAAATGTGTTTGGAAAGGGAACAAACACATTTGATGGTGGAAAGATTTGCCGTTTCATTTGGAGGAAAGGAAAATGGATTTACGAAGATAAAACCGTTAACGCGAGCCTGTGCAGTCAAAAACTAAAAAAAACTACCCTGGTTTTCTACCTGAGGACTGCTTGTTTGATTACCTTGCAGACCAAAGAAATGAGGAGCTCTGAGCTTCTGTCAATTTGTCTCTCAGGCTCCCTCCATAAGCTAACACAGGCTGCAGGAGGATCTGGCAATATTCAAATATGCTTTGGAAAAAGTGGAAAAGTACAGAAAATCCTCAGGTCTTTCTGTGTTTATCCATCTGTCAGGCAAACAGCTGCCAGATATTTGATGAACTGACATGAGGCATATCAATAAGACGGCATATAGGTCCATAAAACCTGATCATGGCACGCGGGAAGAAGCTGACAGAATGAATGAGACCCATCACAAACACACAGCAGCGCTAAGAATGCTGCATTTCTGCTTGTTTGCCTGTTTCCAACCTGGAGATCAACTCGAACTGAAAGAACAGCACTCAGTGATATTTTCCAGTGAATAAATTAAAAAAGGATGACGGAGATGAAACTGCGCGTCGTTCTCTCCAAAAACACTGTTTTAAAATCACACTGAAGGTTAAAGAAAGAAACGTATGTGACATGATTCTCCCACAAAGCCTCAAAGAGTCCACTGAAGTTTGATTGATTATTCCGTCTCCTGCACGCTTTTATAGCATCCAGATGTCATTTTCATATCATTTAGCTGATATTTGATCTTAAAACTCTCTCCTGGCTCTTTAAACAGTTCGCTGTCTGCAGAACATGTTTGTCTAATGAGCTCACCTGCGCGTCCAGCCGGGTCGAGGAGGTTAATGAGTAAGAGCTGAAGGCAGCCGCTGATCCCGCTAACAGAGCAGCGGGTTGAGTGCCCTGATGAGGACACGTCTGCTGCAGGCGTCCTCCAACACATTTGTCCACGGAGACGCTGTGTCTGCCGGACTCTCAGATACAAGTAAACAAATGTATTTAGGCTTAACGAGCCCATTATTGTTTCATATTTTAACAAATTAATGCTGTTTTCATGAGCCTATAGGAGTGCAAACACGCTCGTAAAACAAGACAGAAAATCCAAGATTCTAACTGGATACTTGGTGAGAAAATGCTCTCAGACCTCCAGCGAGGAGGCAGGCAGCGCTCAATAGAAGAGCAGCAGTTCAACATCTAATGAATGAGTCCCGATCTCCAGAAAAACACTCAGTCTGAGACTCAATTCAACCAAAATAAAGCGTCTGGGCCTCTTCCACTGCTGACTAACCTCAGATGAGCCCATTTTCTGAATTCATTAATAGTCTGAGGGGCCGCATGGGGAGCTTTGGCGGGCCGGGCGTGGCCCACGGGCCGACAGTTGACAATCATTGGTCCGCTGATAAAACAGAGGCCCCTCTGGTGGACCGCGATAACAAATGTGAACACTGACAGGCCGTGCTGATAGGCTGGAAAACGGATGAATATGCAGATATAGTGTGTATTAATGAGTTTACAGTTGTACACTTGACTCACATGAACTCTGCGGTTTAAGTGGAGTTAGATGGAATGTCTAACTTAATTACTTGCGCTTGGGTCACTGTTTGTCTCAAAACCAAACCCACACTGGACGGCGTGCCGAGCATACCGAAAAGCCCCCGACAGACAACAGAGTCCAAAACAAGAGTCTTTCAAATGTCTAAACCCGAACAAAGTTCCTCATCTCGCCCATTCAAGGTTAGAAAAGGGCTGCTGTACTTCAGTAGTGGCCATGAATTGAATAAACCTGCATAAATATCTGCATTTCGCCCGGCGCAGAGAGCTGACACATGCAACTTTCTTTAAGCATTAAAAACTAAGTCGGGCTCAAAACAGCCCATTTCATTAAAGTCTTGGCACATGCAGCATATCTCCCTTTAAGAGGAGATCCACACATTAAAGTTCACAATGGTAAATACTTCCCCCCTGCAGCTTGACCTCGAATTACTTGCTCACAGTTGAGAAAGAAAGGCGGCAGCAGAGGGAGGAGCAGAGGGAGGAGCAGAGGGAGGAGCAGCGCTGCGGCTCTGCTAACAGTGAGGCCTGCTTTTATTTTGTCATGGTGGAAGTGGAAGCGCTTTGAGGCCGGCAGGACTCTCCCGACCTCCTCCTCTTTCATCAGAGATGAGCGCCGATAAACAGCGGTTCTCTGCGTCACCCGATGTGTCGTGACAAGACGGCCGACGGCGGAGGCATCGCTTCCCGAGTCACACGATCAGAAGGCGCGCACGCTCCGCGGCGAGAGGTGCTGACATTTCCCATCAAAGCGTCGGGAAAAGACGGGCCGACGCTGACGGCGACATCGGGACGCGGGACGCCGAGCGGAGCGAGAGCGCGGAGCTGGCAGGAAGCAGAGGCTGAGGTCAGGAAGTGGCCGCGTTCCCTACGAGGCCCGAGCAACCGTATAGCTGCCGGGTGGAAGCCGCTGCTGCTGAATGTGGGTCACTCTGCCTGGCTTCCACCGCGCTCTCTCTCCTCAAGCCTTCGTTTGGAGCCAGGGCATCTGAATACTGCATGTTGTACCCAGGGCTCTGGAGCACTGCACCGTTTCCAAGAGCCGTGCACTGTGCACATACACGAGGACAATATGAATAGAGCGCGTGTGTGTGTGTGTGCGTGTGTGTGTGTGTGTGTGTGTGTGTGTGTGTGCTGCAGCAAAAATGGAATGAGTCACCAAAATCTAAATAGGCGGCTCATCATTGACTGCATTTTCCATGCATGCAGTGACCTAGCTGCTGTTTAAAGTCTTACTCAGGTTAAGCTACTTACATGACCCTTTACTGTCCCGCAACTACGGCGGCTTATGAATAAACCAGTGAACACGATATTTCTGAGTCCCCGTGAGCTGCAGCTCTGTGGCACGGCGAGGTTAGTTAAAGTGCAGCGGAAATGACGATCGTGTCGCGGCTCCCGCTCGACGCTGTGCACGTGTTGACGCACAAACGTAGTTTCACAGATGGTCAGGGTTAAGAAGCTCCAACCTGCCACATTGTTTAATAACACAAATGCTTTCCCGTTGATCAGAAATGTGTTGACGGAGCAGTCAAAGCACAGCACGGAGCAAATCTGGAGATTTGAGGGAGGATGAAGAGATGACGCCGTGAAGACGTCACAAGCAGTTCAGAATCATCTATTAGCCAAAGCTTTGCAGTCAATGAAGGAAACTTAATGTGGCTTTGAAGCCGTGACTCAAGAGAGACAGAAGAAGAAGAAGAAGAAGAAGAAGAAGAAGAAGAAGAAGAAGAAGAAGAAGAAGAAGAAGAAGAAGATGAGCTCGTATTTCAGAGACTGACTGATTTCTCTTCAGCGCTGCCTCAACACAGTGTGGACTTACAGTGATGCACATGTGCTGTTCTGGATGTTTAGCTGCTCAATGCTGCACTTTGCTCACCAGCTCGCCACTAGCTTGGCCTGTCTGCTGCTTGGTGCTGAGCAGGTAACAAACAGCAGGTTCATCAGAGCTTTTTGGGCCTTTTTTCTGCAGTTTTTCCTGCAGTCTGAAATGAAGTCGATGCGTTTGTGTGCTGGAAAGCACAAATTCACTGAAAGGATTCATAGAGCTGCAGAGTCAGGGGACGGCTCTCTGTGGGTTTATCACCTTTCACATGACACGCAGTCATTTGAGCACTTGTTGATAGAAAAATATTGATTAATGAACCTTTAAGAAACCACACGTGAGCCAGTATCTAAGGCTGATTTTCATGGCAGTTCTGAGCGAAGTCAGCAATCACAGGCTGAAACTTCCTGCCGTGGACATGATGTCACGGCTCAGCGTAACGTCAGCGTCTCAGAGGCTGAGCGTCTGATCTTCAGCGGCCACCTTAATAATATACTCCGAGCTGTTTTGCCACTTTCTGCGTGTTGCAAACACACAATTTGCAGCTCATTTAGATCAAGTAGCGGGTGATTTGTGGCTGCACTTGAATGTGACAACTTTTTGTTGTCTGTCATCACTCATCCTAAACGCCGACTCACTGCAGCTGCTGACTGCCGTTCAGCACGACGCGAGCCGCCGCGAGTTTCAACGACACAAACAGATGTTAAAGAAAAATCACAGAGAGGCTGATTGAACTCAGTGTTTGGTGAAATATGGCGGGCAGCATTACTACAAATAAATGCAGGTTTTCCAGTTAATACTGGTTCTGTGCAAACAGGGCTGAACTCCACCGAACCACTGATTACGATTTCAACCTGATGACAGTCATCACATGGGCCGCCCGGCTTATGTCCTGTCAGAGCGCTACAAGATGACGAGCACAGCTTCTTTCATGTACCGGCTGCTGATGGAGTCACTGCTGCGGCGGTGCATCAGCTGTGATGGTGAGTGGAAAATACTTCAAATGATTAAAGACTTGATTTGAAAAGCTCCTGCAGGAAGGCAGCATCATCCTGCACCACGGCGAGCAGAGCACGCCCAGCCACGCATGTTGTTATTGTGCTGCCATGGCGACTGACTTTGACACGCCACTACCCCGGGCACACGCGACGCACGTTTCTGACAGCGCCGCCGTGGCCGCCACGAAAACTAGGGCATATTCCACAAGTGGCCGGGCTCTGCCCTCTGTCTGCATGGCACGCCGTCATCTGCAATAACAAGTCAGAGATCTTCAAAGCCGGACGGCTGAAAAGGAGGAAAATCGGAAGGAACGAGGCAAAGGGGGAGTCAGAGGAGGCCGTCTGATTCATCTTTAAAGACGCTCCTTATTGCATCTTTAATCATCTTCCTCGATGCGCGGGGACGACTCGACAGTCGGCTTCCAGAACTATTGAATTCACACCCTATTGAGTCGAGTCGCTCAGGAGGCTCGAACCGGCTTTCTTCTCCCTGCCCCGTCTCTTTTTTAACTCTCCTGTTTTATCGCTGCTCATTTCCATCCCTGTGAGGGGCTCAGAGAGGCAAGCTGCCTAAGAATCGCAGTGGTGTACGGATGCTAACATGGTCAGCTAAATGTTTCAAGAGGCAGGGGATACGACAAAGCCTTCGCCTTGTACTACAAAGCCTTGCTGTAACTTTGTCACACCACGCCTTGACTGACAGACTCCCAAAGCCGCTCTTTCCTCTGATTTAATGAAACTATTTTGTAGTCTAGATTTCAGATTAAGGCATACTTGAGTGAAAGTGGAGAGCTCTGGCAGGCAGGGGCTTTGTGTTATTGTGAGAGGAGAATAATATGACTGACAGTGGATCATGGGTTCTGCAGAGGGGAGTCTTAAGGAGTGAAAATGCTGCTCTGATGGCGTGAAGACAAATGTTTGGGATTCCTGGGGGTTGGGACTTTGATAATGAATGGTTAAAACTCGACGCTAGTGGCTGCAAGATGGAGGACTGTGAGGACACACACACACAAACCCACATCTGAAGCAGACCTCAGCTGCCCACAGAACCAGAAATTACATGACCGAGTGAGAAATGGGTCAACGCGGCCTTTGTTTCAGCTTCTCAAAAGCTGTTTTTCAAAATAAAAGACACTCATTTCGCTGTAACTGTCCATCATCTGAATTCTGATTGGCCGACAACGAATGCATTGTGAGGTTTTGTGTTTGCGGAGAACTGATGCAATCACACCGCCGCACAGTCGAGACGCCTGCTTCATTTTGCTGATTATTCATGAAATTACACAGAAGAAGTCAGAGAATTACTCCGGTTTAAGAAAGTCCTAATCAGTGTTTCACATCAAATGATTACTGTTGTCTCCATAGAAATGTGCTCGCAGGGCGACACGGGGCAGGTTTGCAATGAAACTATTATCATCAGCAGCAGAGAAGTGCAGTGAAATCACAAAGCAAAAGTCCAAAACTGCACTTGTTAATTAAATGTTTGGCCATCGTTCATGAGCTGCTGTAATTTCCCAAAGGATACGATGTTAAAGTACTCTGAGAGGTTTCATCAGGTGGAGCCGAATCTTTCAGGTCGGTGGTACAAAAACAGTTTTTCTGCTCATGTTTTTAGATAAAATGAGGAACGGGATATGAAATCAAACCTGAAGTACAATAATATCTGTTTCACAAACGCATCAATAAGCTGTTGTTCTTGTATTAGTGGGCTATCATCAGCGATTTACAATGAATCTCTAATGAATCACTTCTGTAGGAGAAATGATGGAGGTTAATGGGGGATGAGCTTTAATTAATACCTCACAAAACCTCTGAATCTAAATCTGTAACACTCAGTTTAGGTTACAGCGATCATATTCACAGTGTGTTTCATCATTGTCCCGTGTTCATCAGTCAGTCGGTGTTTCTATCCTCCCCGCCGCCTTCACGCCTACAAGCCGAGAAACACTTACTTCCTGAAGCTTTCTCAAGTGCAAATAATCATTTATTCTCTAACCCTGAACACAAGCGAGGAGAGGAAAGAAGTGCAGAGAGCGGAGCGCCGAGCTGAGCCTCATGTTCCCTCAGCTGTATTTCACAGGCAGTGGGGTCAAACTCACAATTTAACATCAGCAAATATTATTTACTGGAGCAACCGTTACGGTCCTGAGACGGCTCTAATGTCAGAGAATGTGAATATTAATGACGAAAACATTAAAGCTGGAATTCAGAGAGAAAATAAAACAGCTAGCAAATTCATAGTACAGTATGTAGTGTTAAAATCACAGTTTTTGTCCTAACTGGCAGACCACAGCGTCGTTCAAGGCTGCAACAGGAAGCTGCTTTCAGCGAAAACGCTCCAAAAACCGACCGCACGCGACCTGCTGGGCAGCGAACAGCTGACAGACACAGTTAGCAGCTAGCTGACGAGCACAGTGGAGCATTCAGCAGCCAGATATTTCACTCAGGAGATGGTAGAGACCAAAAACAGAGCTAAAAGACAGTTTTCCAATTCAGCTTTAACAGATGATGGATGGTGACAGTGGGAGTAACTGGGAGTCAATGGGGACCTCTAGTTGCACCCCTGATGACATACAGGTCCGTGCATCCAAAAGCAACATGGCTGCAAATCAGACTAAATGTCCACAAACAGCCGGCTTCACTCTCAGCGGATAAGATGGACTGCGACATGCCGCTGCCCACATTGTGGATTCAGGTTGTTGTGCTCTACAGTACTGCATGAGCATGAAGCATCGCAGCGTACTGCAGCGAGGCTTGCATGTGAAGCACAACCATTAACTGGTCAAACTGGTGCTGGAGCTGGAAGCGCTTTGAGCAAACGGTTCGTAATATTCTCCTGAGAGAAACGAGGAATCTGTGGATTTTAAGCTTCCACTTCAAAAGGTGAAGCTCGCGGAGCCGCTACATTTTAACCCCGTCGCCTCCTCTTCATCGTACCTGCGCTTAATTACTGCTGGCACATCGCTTGGGCCAGCGAAGGAGAAATTAATGAGGAGGATGAAATATGTGATTACATGCTCATTTGGCTCTTAGACCTAAAAGGGACATAAATGGTACGGCTGCAGCACATGTGCAGGAAACCCCAGGACGGAGCCTCTAGCGTGGACTGAATTATGAAACTGGCCACACTTCCATTCACATCATGATCTTCTGCTATCGTGAAATGTGACAATTAATTCTGAGGTAATGTTAAACACCTTTATCTAATTATGTCGCTCTGAATGAAGCTGCTTATCGAGACAGGACTGAGGACATCCAGTGCAGTGATAATTGCTCCATTAATGGACGGCGATGTGGACATGCACATCCTGATTTCTTCGCCTGTTCACTGGGGACTTCACAGGATGCTGCATTCACACTGCATAGCTTTGTTTACATGCTGTCTTAGTGCCTTAAGCCTAAACCCTGGACAAATTGCAGACGATTATGTGTGAGGCTAATTATAAAGGGAGATGTACGACTGCAGTTTATGACATGAGGGAAGTGACTAATGTTGGCTGAGGTCTACTGGGAGCAGGCAAATAATCTATTCATCAATAATTCCTGTGTACATGATTGCATGGAAACAGGAAAAATCACAGAATGAGCTCGCATGTAAACAGTTTTATCATGTTATTTTTCCCAGAGGGTAGATGTGTGAATATAAACACATTAAATGTGACATTCAGGATGGAAACAGAATGAATCTGGAGGCAGTCAGCGCACACAGACTAAATCATCAGGACGCATTTCAAAGATGACTTACTTGAGGGTGAACTGCTCCACAGTGGAGTTGGGCATCAAGTAGAGGAAGATTTTGAGGGTCTCTCCAGGCTTCAGGGGCTTCTCGGGCAGCCTGAGGAACATGTTCTTATCTAACTGCTTGTCCACCAGCAGCTGCTCCTGACTGGCCTGGTACAGGCTGATGCTCCCGATGCGCAGCAGGGGGTGCTGTGACAGAGGTTCTCCCCTGGAAGCACCACCACCCCTGTGACCCGAGCCCTCGCTGCACTCTCCTTCCCCATTAGGCCCGTGGAGCGTGTAGTAGAGCTCAGCCTGGAGGGTTTCACTGGTTAGCCCGTCCAAGAGCCCCTCACCGGAGCCTTTCCTCCGACCCAGCGGGGCCACATTGGTGTTAAACCAGGACGGCGGCAGCTCCAGCTGGGCCAAGCACTGCGCCAGGTTGCCTTTCATGCGGCAGGAGGTTTTAATTTCACGGACATCCCGGAAGGCGTGCAGACGGACGCAGGGCAGCTTGTCCTGAGCCTTGAAGTCATCCCAGTCGCGGCCGGCGATGTAGAAAAACACCTGGACTGTGGGGTTGTTGGAGAAGACCCGAGCCTGGACAATGAAGGCCCGCACCTTCCAGTTGACTGTCAGCTGGCCGGGAATATCCAGCGGACTGGCGGGCTGGAGCAGCTCCTTGGACAGGGCCTGGTCCCGGGCAAAAGGCCCAAAGCTTATGTTGATGGCAGGGAGGTCTTTTGTCTGGAAAACCACAAAACTCTCAGAGCGCTGCAGCGGGTGTCCAGTGCTGGGACCGCTGCTGCCCTTACTGCTGCCGCCAACCGTTTGTCCTGTGATCTGAGCCTCCCGCAAAAAGAAGGCCAGTTGTGCATTGGACATTTTGAAGTTGGCGGGGAGGTACACATTGGGAGGCGAAGGGCTGGCTGTCATCGGTGAGGAACTGAGGAGGGCATCTGAGCTGGTGGGAGAGATTTTACCTGCGAGAGCTGTGAAGAGAGGAAGGAGAGGAGGGAGGTTAGACCTTTGAAAAAAGTTTCTCTTTGTTTTCAGAGAAGACATAAAGAGGGCTAAGTGAACAAAATGGTGAGCGAGGTATAAGCAGGAGGTCGCAGAGGTCTGCTTTACTCAGTCAGCCGTAGAGAAGGTCAGCACACACTAATCAGATGATAACTGATCAATACATGTCGAACATGCAGAGCACAGGCCGTCCAATGAAACATGTCGTTCACATTGTCAAGGTGCGCGACACGTGATCGCCATCTGTGACGCGACTCAGTCAGCGCTCGGTCAGCCAGTGCACATTCAACAATGTGAACTGGAAAACACACAAAACTCACACACGAGTCTTTTCATGAGGACAAAGACACACACTCACAGGCGACACGGAGGTAACCCTGAGCTACAGCTCGCGTCTGAATAGCGTTCACATCCATCGTAATGCACTGCACTTGTTGAGAACAACAGATCGACGCTGCTTTACACCCAAGTTACTACAGAGAAATCAAAGTGCAGCAAAACCATCGTAGAGCAAACAGAATAAAAGTGACATACTTATCAAAATTACCCAGAGCTGAGCACAAAAACACAGTTGCCTGTCCCCATGGTCCAAATCATAGATTAAAAGTCCCATATTCCAAATGGTTTTATCATTGAAATCGCATCCTTTAAAAGTGAAAAAAATCAAGACGAGCCTTCTGAAAGGAAAGCCTCTTCAAAAGGTTGCGTTACTCAGCGGGCACTCCACAGAAGTTTGCTCCTTTTTTTGGTTTCTCTTTAGAAAATCTCTGTCATGAGTTGCAAAAGAAGAATAAATGAGGGCGAGAAAAGAAAACTGCAATAGCTCCAGCAGTTCTTCACTTGGCCCCGTTCTGGCTGCTGGCTCCAAAGGTTCCACCGAGCTTCTTGAACTTGTGCTCGTCTGATTCCCCGCGGTGGCTCGGGTCCTGGTGTAAGTGTGGTTCAGCCCCACGCAGCAGCTCTTTCACTCCCAGACTGTGCATGGCTCCAGGACAGACTGATAGACAGGCAGAGCCTCCTCCCGGTTGGTGGGCTGAACGGGAACTATAGACAAAGCCTTTGACGCCGCCCCATCTTGCCACACCTAGTCTCTAGTCTATAATCACCATTTTAGCTCCCGGTCAGAGCTAAGACACACAGTCCTCAGAGGACTCGACTTACACCACACACACCGGCACCCACATGGAGGAGAAAGAAATAACACTCTCCAGCTCGATTCATCCTCTCCCTCTGGACGTGTTCGGGCAGACTCTTATGTGTGTGCATGCGAGTGTGTGGGGCTGTGTGTGTGTGTGTGTGTGTGTGTGTGAGGTGGGGCGGGGGATGGATGTATTGCTTGAATGCCTCCAGGCAGAGAGAGCGAGTAAGAGAGTGAGAAGGAGAAGGGGAGAGGGAGGGATTAGGTAAAGATTATTGATGAATTAGCCTAGCTCCCCTTCCCTTCTCCTCCTCCATCGCCTTCATTCCCTCCCCCTCCTCCTCCTCCTCCTCCTCCTCCCCCTTTCGTCTGCTTTAGCCCCATGAGAAATCCATGAGAATGAGGGGGTACCGGCCGGAGGGGGAGGGGGATCTGGACTGCCTCCCTGCTTCACTCACATGTGCCTGGAATTCCCATAATAAAAGAGAGAGGGATCCATGGATGTGTGTGCACTGTGTGTGTGTGTGTGTGTGTGTGTGTGTGTGTGTGTGTGGGCCCCATAAACTGAATGGCAAACAGTGGGGGCAACAAAAGATGAAGCCCCAGCCGGGGGAAACATCCCGCACTTACAAATGAGCAGTCGTAGCCACAGAGAAGGCTGAAGGAACTATAAAGATGAGAGAGGCTACTTAGACGCCGTCTAATCTTTATCGACCGAAAAGCTCTCTACCTCACAGGAATGTGTGTGTGTGTGTGTGTGTGTGTGTGTGTGTGTGTTTGCAGAGAAGCGCTGCCCTCGCCTTGATCAACACGAAAAGCGACAAATGTGCACAGCAATCCACAAACTTCCTTAAGGGCTCCTCCACCAGAACGCCATCTGCTTCGCTCTCCTGGGTCCAAACGCAGAGCAACAATTCAAACTCCCACCGTTTCTGTAGGTTTTACCCGTCGAATGGCAGCGTTACAAAAATGTGACATTCTGCTGCCAATCGTAGCCTCGGGAGGGGGTAGAACACGGGCCGCACGTACTCATGCATGCTTACTGGATATGTTAATATTAAACAGGCATCTTATTTCAGCCGCTTTGAGCTCGGTGTGATTTTACTGCCGTGTTTAAGAGGTGAGCAGGTATCTGAAGGCGCCGCAGACGTCTCTGCTTCATCCCTCTCTATGTCTTAGCCCACAGCTCAGAGGGACCTTGAATCTCCAGACCAGCTGGGACTCTTAAAACCGACTGCGTGACGCTCTCCGCTGCCTCTGAAAACTACTGTCGAGGTGTCCTTGAGCAAGGCTCTTAAAGGAACGCGTCTCCATGTGCTCCACGAGCACCTGCTGCTGGCCAAACAGCCCAAAACAAACTGCTTTCCAGCACGCTGCTGTTTTTAATGCTAATTTAGTTTTTAAAGCGGTTTGCTTGTGACTCGGTTCTGTTGACTGTGTCGCTCTCCTGCATCTGTTCTATAAACACCGGGAGGCTGCGGGGCCACATCAGGGAACGTGAGGTAAAACTGACTCCGAACAGTTTGCTGACATTATTTGAGCATCCGCAAGCCAATAACAACACACTCTGCGATTGTTTGTATCATCAGCGATGTGCAATATGAAGTAGCTGCTGGATCAGCAGGAGCAGAGATGTGAGGAGGTGAGTTTTGGCAATGAGGAGCAGTTTCCCCAGGAAACTGCACAAACACACAAAAACAACTCAAAGGGAGCAGATCTCCTCACAGAGGAGCAACTGCGGCTTGGTTCATTTATACTTTTTGCATAATTATCCTGGTTTGATGCGGGATATTATCTCAATATTTACTGGAAGAAGATGTAAATCCTCTGAACGCCATCAAAACATTTTACACTGCGTTGGTCATGGAGATGCGTTTTTAATTGCTTTGGGTTTGCTGACTTTGGCTGGGACTATTGAACGTTTTAAGAGAGTCGGCATCCATGCTTTTAACAGATTACGAGAGATTTCCATGAGTTTTTGGACCACCGGGTCCCATTACTGATTTCTCCACCTTTCACTGTGAGAAACGTTCACAAATGTGCTGTTTCCTTCTTTAATAACAACAGCAACAAAAGTCTATTCCCACTCTTGCTAATGCTGCGTGGGTTAGCGTTAGCATGCGCATGGAGCCCTCCAGTGCAGACACATGATCCGAGAGTGAAGTCATGTTGTGCCTGAAGGTCACCTGACTGCTGCCCGGGAGTCTCCTAATCCTGTTTGAAAGCAATGAAACTGTTCTGTGACAATACACGCAGTGAATGCCATCAAACAAAACAAATCCTCGCCCCTTCCTCTCCGCCCCGAGGCCTTATGGTGTCATCTGAGAAGGTGATCACGGCCCACGATGCATCAGGGTGCTCTTGTCTCATTTCAGCCTAACAACATCACGAGGGGGGTGGGTTTGAGGGGGGAGCACGGACACAGATGGGCTTCCAGTGTGAAACCCTATCGCCTTCCTCTTCCACTTGATGTCCTATTAGACCTCGGGCCAAATTGAATTGAATTCTCTTCCTGTTGTGCTCCCATTACGCGAAACATCTGCTCTGTGTGTGTGTGTGTGTGTGTGTGTGTGTGTGTGTGTGTGTGTGTGTNTGTGTGTGTGTGTGTGTGTGTGTGTGTGTGTGTGTGTGTGTGTGTGTGTGTGTGTGTGTGTGTGTGTGTGTGTGTGTGTGTGGCAGGGGAATGAGTGGGCGTCTAGTCTAAAGGCACTTTGCATTCATCAGATTACTTTGTCTGATGTCAATTAATGAAAGTATCGGGCCACTTTGAGGTGAGGGGCTGCTGTTCTACTTCTTACTGTTACGCCAATAACATTCTGCAAAGACAGACGCTTAACACAAGAAGAAGAAGAAGAGGAAGAAGAGGAAGAAGAAGAAGAAGAAGAAGAAGAAGAAAAGCTAATTATACCACTGATTTCTTCCAGTGGAGAATTCAATCATCAATCCACTTATTGGAGAGAGTTTTTTTTCCTGCATTTTAGGACTAGATTAACTTTGAAGTACATCCACAACAAGCTTTTCTTCTCAGAGGCTAATGCAGGAAAGCTTGTGTGCAATAAATTTGTTCTCATTCGCACAAAAAGCAGCAGGTTAAAACTCAAATTCTACTAAATTCAGCGGCTCTGAACAGATGCATGCCTGCTCCTGCCGAGGCAAACATCCACAGAGGGAAATATCTGGAAGTACCTGCAGTATATTCCCTGGATGACACACTTTTAACCCAAATAATCCACTTCAACACACCCCTCTTTGTCATTTCCACCAGGTATGCTGCCTGTACATTGAAACTGAGAGGGATCTGGAAGCATCTGCTGTTTCATCTCAGAAGCTTTCAGCAGACTGAGGCGAGAGCGCCGCGTTCCTTAGTTAAATGAAACACTTAACTGTATGTCTTGCCGCCCATACGCAAGCTGTCAAACACAAAAGCCGACTGCCAAGTCAAGAGGAAATATATAGAGAGGATGTCAGGAGGGCAGACATCTGATCTTGAGAAAGAGAAGTGCATAAATGTCTCTTCAAGTAAAAGGTCAGGGAAAATTGTGGAGAGGGTTTAGAGAGAGATGGAGCATCCTTACAGCATCGCTAATGTTCCAGGGCCCCGGGTTTCCCTATCGATCTTTACCCTTTGCCCTTCATTCTCTCCCTCCCACTACTCTGCTGTGAGTATCACTGCACTGCTTTTACATCTGGACCAGTGGCATAACACCTTTCAATCCTCTCGACTTCATACTTACTGGTTATCACCCTGAATCACAGCGCGAGACGACGCTTAGCCCTTGTTGCGCTTTTTCTCCTCAACTTTTAATTTCTTTATTCACATCCCGCTTCTGCTGAGACCAAACGAAGGCCCAAAATCTAAAATGGTTCACATTATCATTCAATTAGCTATGAATGCAACACAAAGTGCAGATGAAAAGGCATGCTAGCCCGGGGATGAAGGCTGTATTAGCACTTGAAACACTGGTGGAGTCCTGTTTTCACCCTCTCTGAGGAACGTCTGTTTCCATCTCAGTCAGACCTGGATTACCTTTACAAACGGACTCCGGCTGGATTATTAACACGCTCAAACTGTGCGTGGCTTGATGTTTCATCAGTTTTCATGCATATGGAAATGACATTTAAATTCCAGCCGCACCGGGGAAGGTTTGTCCAGTCCATGTGTTTGCATGCAATCAGATCACTTAGGTGATTCGCAGCCAATCAGCCGTCCTGCGTTCCACTTGTCATACATTCTGCTGCATTACATTTCCCCGCGGCGGCGACATGAAGTCTAGCACAT
The DNA here is from genome assembly GCA_037975065.1 of Chaetodon trifasciatus. Taxonomy (NCBI): domain Eukaryota; kingdom Metazoa; phylum Chordata; class Actinopteri; order Chaetodontiformes; family Chaetodontidae; genus Chaetodon; species Chaetodon trifasciatus. The sequence continues at coordinate 4,587,302 of JBBMOE010000031.1, read as the reverse complement.
TTCCATCAGATTAAACACATCTAAGATTTGAATGAGTGTATCAGTAATCACATCAGGTGCACCTGACATCGCCGCGAAGCTGAAACGCAGACAGAGAGGACGGTCTGGCTCGCACCGCGAAGCGTCCACCTGCAGCGTTTACCGTGTGGACGCAACGCAGAGAAGCGGAGGCTGGCGGTGAATTTACAGCCGTTCTCTGATTTCAGGAAGCGGTTCAAAGCCACAGCTGTTCGATCCTCCGACGGCACGAGGAGGCGTCACAGGCCGGCGACCCAAGAGGTTAAAAAAAAAAAAAAAAGGAAAAACACTGTCCAACGCCAAAAAAATGCTAAACTGTGTGTTTAAATGTGTGTTTTCTCTCCTGGTAAACATGCTATTGATATTTTTGATGACGCATCTTGAGCTTGGTGGAGCGTTCATACATTTATCTGATCAAATCACAGAATCAAACACACACCGACCGAGCTCTTTTTGTCTGTCCCTGAAAAACTTGGATTTAATCTGTAGAATTTATAAATGCTATCTGTTGTCCACTAGTAATCCTCTTAGTCTCCTTGATTTTAAAAACAAATCCTTTATGGAAATCCCTCATTAATATTCTATCCCCTATCTGTCCGCGAACACTGCTCGACCTTTGCAGCTAATTGGCCTTTAATCTGCTGCTTCCTGCATGTACAGATGACCTCATGGATCTGTGTGTGGAGCCCGTTTGCAGTATCACCGCTCGTCTCTGGCGTTTTTGGGAAACGCTCATGAGATGAACTCTCCAAAACAGACACCTGTAGATATTCTAACAGCTCTGAAGGCCCTCAGGGTAACTGAGCCCCGGCTGCCCCGTGAGGCTCGATACAAAGGGATAGCGAAAGGAGGCGAAGGGTTAATGATCTGAGCCCGGCGGGTCCAACTTCCTCTGGATAAAGAGATCCCCGTGTGGGCTTCAGGAGACAGTTTGAAACTCACCCTCAATTCCCAATCAATAGCTTCCTGTGGCAAAGAAATGTCTGACAGAAGGATGTAATTTGGTCGATCTGCAGGTCTGGAATACTGGAAAACGACGGTTTTCTCTACAAAAGTCTCACTCTGAAATTTAGGCTGTTAAGAGCGTCGCACTTCCACATTAAATTCATAGCGCAGCTTTAATGAGGCATAATTTGCAGATTAAAAAGGAAGAAGATATAACCAGTGTGACACCATCAGTGGGAAACGGAACATTTCATCATTGATCCTTTATATGCACTCATAAAGTCATCCATAATTTATATTATCAGTCGGTCTTATCTGGTCCAGCAGAGGCTGTTTGGATGAAGCAACAACTGAGGTCGTCTGATTTAAGAGCAGCTGAGGGTTCATTCGAGTACAGCACAGACACCAACACAGCTGTCCCACATCAAATAGTCACCAAGCAATTAGCCAAAAAGCTGAGTTTTGATGAGAGGAAGTACTGAAGGGTGAAAGGTCTCAGAGGAGAGACAAACAGTCACCTCCCCTCCGTCGAGCCTGCAGCACTGAACCTTCAGGCTCGTGATTTGAGGCTTTGCAGCAGGACTGACGCTAAACGTTTAGCTGATATGAACAAACATCAGTTTCTCTACGCTCAGTCGTTCTTCCTCAGTCTTCTCGTGGAAGCTTTTACGCAGAATCACATGGGTTCCATACTGAGATCAAGCCACGTGGTTGTCAGTTCAGTCCAAACGGACCACGCCGGCGTGGCTGCAGGTTTCAGGCCCTGATCATAAATTAACTGCTTCTCTGCAGCTCTGGATCTTTTGATGTGCAGGTCCTGCTGTTAAAGGCAGCCGTTGGCTTCCATTCATTTCCGTATGAGACTCGGCGGCTCGTGTAATCCATCACGGTGAACTTATTTGTCATTGTCACGGTGCCGTTGTGTGGTAATGCAGTTTTAAATGCAGCCTGTTTTAAAAGGTCAGCGCTGCGTGACCTCATGATGATGATTTAATTTGGGTTTTTACTGTGAGAGTTGCAGCTAATAGATTTTCACTCCGCACCAATATGAATGGAAACGATTCACACGTCCGACACAAATACTTTGGTTTTTCATCTTATATTCTGGACCACATAGTGACTTCACTTCATGAGCCTCTGTTCATTTTACGGCTTTTCTTTTCTCGTTTGGCCTTCCAGTCCCTGTTTCTCCTCATCACTGCCGGTGCCCTCGGTGAAGGCGTTATATCTGAGCCCTTGCACAGTTTACTGAATACATTAGGAAGCCGAAGAGGTCAACAAAGACGCTTTTAAATTCAAATTCAGTTGGCATGGGACTCACCAACAACTTCAACAAGTACCAGAAAGCTGAAGCTCGCTGTGCGAAGTGGAGAGGACCTCGGAGGGCCGGAGAAGAGGGGCGCCCCGCAACCACAACCACACACTGGAGCTGACCTGTGAGGCTGCAGATGTTCGCTATGTGGAGTCCGGATGTGCCTCAGCTCCCGCGGCTTCCAACATGGCCCCTGCCTTCTGTCTCTCCGCTGCCAAATGGAGTCTTGTAGGCACAGGCGCTGCATGCATTAGTAGTGTATTGATGAAAGGATGCAAATGCCTCGAGGCTGCATGATCTGTGCCTCAATACGATCTGAGGCTGACGCAATCTATAGGGCTCCAGACAACAGGGTTTCCCATAGGGGATACTCTGTGTGAGGTAAGCTGAGCCTCACACAGCCGCTGCGAGAAAAGGATTTCCTATACGAGAGGCTTGTACGATAGGATTTAATGTTTGGATTCATCCGCTGGCTGTGAGAAAGTTTGTGTTAATAATCCAGTAAATTAATCTCTGTGGTGTCTGTATGTTGTTCATAAGTTCCTTCCTATACATCATATGTCAAAATCATGTGCAATTAAGCCATTTACAGTCCAATTGGCTTCTTTATTGTCTTGTTTTCGTTAGTTTTACTGTTTTGTTGATTGTTTTAGATTCAATTTTAATCCTTCATCCTTCCTCCATCCTCACCCGCCTGTTAAATCCCATTACTTTTACAGATGCAACGACCTAATTTCCCCGTGGCGATCAATAAAGCTTCATCTTATCTTTTTTTTAACGGTGCATTATAGACATTTTAATCTAAAACGATGACATCTCTTTAAATGAACAGGCCGGGCTTCTCGAGTAAGCCACACACGCACGAAGCAAAAATATCCTAAATGATTTGAATGAAAGAAATACATCAAGTAACACCCATAAAAATGAGAGAGTGTGTTGAATCACACTGAATTTAGCCCCATTTTACGCCATCATTTTGACCGATCTGTCAATGGCTTTGCCCCGAGGAGTGCGAGGATAACGCTGATGCATGCAATTCCCTGAGACAAGATAGCTCTCACATTATTTGGCACATCATTCACAGACGGAAGTTAACTTCATGTGGAAGGATCCTCGTTTCATAAAGTCTCAGCTTTGTGGCTCTAATTTCACTGCACTCCCTGCAAAGCCTGCTTTCCCGGCTTTTATTGTAATCACTGTGAGTCTAATTAATGCTACATTATGCTGATTTGTAGGTTATACATTGGCAGTCTTTCATTGTATTTGACCAGATTCAGCAGTGCGGCTCTAATTGCAGCCCTTTGGGGATAATAAAGCTCTGCTGAACATTGTAACAGGATACAACACTGGATAAAGCTACTTTTCATTACCATATATGTTTTCAGCCCTCTGGTGTTCGCCATTAATGTGTCTTGGCAAGATTAAATGCAAGCGACGTTGTCTAAAAGGGTGGGCAGGACAATGTAAAAAAGCTCAAATATAGAGATTTTTTTTCAACCCCAGAGGAACTGAAGCAGAGGGAAGCTAACTGCAGGCTCACTGTTGGAAGAGACAGTAGGCCATACTTTTGTTATTGTCAACAAAAGCAAAAGAGACCAAAACCAACAACACCCAAACCACACAGATCCATACCTGTTAGAAAAGTGTCACACTTTACATGAAGGTACACATCTTCACGTTAACTAGTGGCTTGAACATTACGGGCTCTTTGCTTGATTTATGAACTGGTTAAGTTCATAAGTCAAGGAACTTGCTTACTTAATCAATCAATAAGCAGTAATTAGCAGGTTATTGAGGGTCCAACCTGAGAGAAACATTATGAAGAAATGCAAAATGGATCTGAGAACAGATGGCACAGCCCGAGGAAACATCAGAATATTCATAAACTTAAAGGTTAATTCAAGTTTATTCCAATTTACTGCCATATTTTCATAGTTTTGAACAACATTTCTATCAGTTACGACTACATCGTGCTTACCAAGAAGGTCTAAGCTGAAGCAGGAAGCTGGTCTGTAAACCTTGGTGGACGTTTAAAACTGGCTAAAACTCGTACAGTTTGACTGCTCGCCTTGTTCTATTTTATTCCTGCTAAGTCGCCCAGATTATCCTTATTTCAGGACGACTCTGAACACTCCCCGAGGGTGTTCAACATCTCAGCTTCACTATCCAGACAGCATCTTGCTTGTGATTGTCAGATCTCGTAAAGCACAGTGAGAAAATCAAAGATCTGCTGCAAACATCCTCTACGGCGTTCAGCTAATGTGCTTTGAGGGTCAGCTCAGTGGCCGTTCCTCTGCCACACACAGCCACCGACAAACACAAAACACTCTTTCAAGGCTGTTTAATCATGGAGGACAATAAGTGCTGACCACGTCCCTGAGATCACTGCTCGGCGTTCCCGAGAAAAAGCTTTGATTCACCGTCTTTGTCGCCAACACGACGCTGGTGAAGCCTTTAATCTTGGCTCTTAGTTGACTCAGAGGAGCTGATAATGACACGAACTCAGTGTTAATAACTGTATTTCCAAACTGTGGTAGCTTTGACAGCTTCACACCTTTATGGAGTAATTACGTCGTCAGTGTTTCAGGATTCGTTTCTGATGTCTGGAGGTCAAAACACCAGCGACTCAGATCGACATGTTTCAGCTTGTGGTCTTCGTCATCGCCCTTCATCGCGGCTGCTGCAGCTTTTCCCTCCTCCGTGCACTCCAGAAGTAGGTGAAGTTGTGGCAGAAACCCTTACTCTGCATCTACGAATATTATCTTTTGTTTTCTAATGGCAAAATGAAAATGAGGCCTGGTTTTGGCTCCCGGGGAAACGCTGCGATGAGGAAATAAGATTGGTTTGTAGATTTACGCGTTATTCGCCGCGGGCCGCAGGCGGAGCTGGGCTGCATATTTCCTCTCTGCTTTTGATTTTCCTGCCTCTGATCATTAAATTTCATTGCCGGTGGGGAAACTCTTCATCTCCGCTCTGGTATGCATTTAATTTAGTCAAGGTATTAACATTTGTGTAACCTTTGTTTGTTCAAGAAAGCTATTAGCGAGCCTGAATGCTTTTAGCCACATCCTGCTTTGCACCTGGTGTGAATACAATCATCTTCTTGTTGGTGACCACCGAGCGGTGGGGGGGTTGATTCCTTGCTTCAGGCACCATGACAGTGGTTACTGCGAGACTCGTTCACTTTTCCAAACAGAAGGGATCTGAAATGGCAGCTTCAGGCCTGGTTTTACATTGACAGAAGAGGTTTAGATTTCCTGTTTTTTCGTCCTGAAAGTTGAATAAACTCCTCGCTGAAACAACAAAAACTGAACATTTGAGCTAAGTGTAAGGTCATCAAGGTCGGATTCACTGCGGGACTCTCATGGTTCACTGCACTGGTTAGCTGTACCTAATAAAAAGGCAACTGACTTTCGCAAGTCTAGCTCTAGTTTTTCTGTTGTTACACTCTTTGGAAGTACTTTAAATCCTGTTGGTTAGTTTAATCTACAGCAGTGCATCATATTCTATAAGATCATCTTATGTTTGCAGTGTGGCCGTCCTGTGAGAACCACGTATCTCCAAAAGGTTTAACGAGCTCAGAAAAACAGCCTGTTTTCAGCTTTGAGATGATGCAAAGAGTTCATTCAGCTGAAGGAGGAGAATTTTTCATCCTTCAACACATCTGGAGATACGTGGTTTTCACTGGTCAGCAAGGGTTTGAAAAATTGTAATCTGATTAGTGACAAGTAACTAAAGCTGTCACGTAAATGTGGTGCAGTAAAAAGTACAAGTTTTGCTTCTGAGATGTGGTGAAGTAGGAGTATGACTTTGCATGAAATGGAAATACTTTAAAAAGTACCTCATGTTTGTACTTAACTGCAGGTGGGTAACACATTCGCAGGACAGTTTCAGAGGTTACAGACTGTAACTCTGGAAAATATCCACTTGAATTCATTCAGTCAGACTGAGGACGGTTGGTTTTCGTTAGAGTTAAAGTCTAAAGTGAGTTTAAGGACGAGACATGAACTTTTTTAAACTTATTTTCCTTGCCTTAACTTAAAAACACACGGCTCACAATGCAAACCCCGTCGTCCGGTATCAGAGACTTGGACTTGTGTGTTAGAAAGATGGCGTCCTCCTCCTCCACACATGCTAGGTTTGACCACACATCGCCCTCGGAGACACTGTTGAATTCACCTGTTTCTTCTACAAACCTTGTACCTTCAGTACAAAGTGCTGCTGGACGATGTAAATGCAGGACGAGACACCGCGACCAGACGTTAAATCAGCAGCTCTCACAGGTTCAGTGAATACCTCAACTTCTTGTTGGTCCGTGCTGTACTCGGCGCCTCCGCTCCCTCTCATGCAGCTCTGCAGGCCTGAACGAGCCCGTGAGATGTTTCCCAACGAGCTCGTCATCTAAACTCTAATCTGATCTTTGATTTCTTCGGATCGCTTCAGGTGCTCGACTCTGGGCGGACATACAGAGTCCACCTCTTTGTTAAAGGAGGCTGGACGGACACCTCAGCGGCCCCTCTTGTAGCACCAGGGAATAGTTTCACATGACATCACACACCCTTGATTTTCGGGTCAAGAGGCTCCGGCTATCAGCGCTCACGTGACGTTTTGGTTTGGCAGCTCACCCGCTGCTTGTGATGCTTTTCAAATCAAAAACAGCAGCAGCAGCCTTTGGTCCATTGTGGTGGAGGTCTATTGTACGGCGGCCCTTCACAGCGTCGAGGCCTCCGCGGAGCCGGACTGGAGCTTTCCACTGGAGTGGAATGCCTCGGCGCTCTCGGGAAGGACAAAAGGATATCTTTGTTTCAGATTTCCTTCGTATCACTGTCACACAAACACACTGCTTTTGGTTGTTTTGTTCCCATGGTGAAGGGTTACACAACTGGCTGCCAAATCATTATAACAAGGAGCGGAAAAAGGGGCGTCGGGGAAAGCACTTGGTCGTGGAGAAGTAGGGGCTTAGAGCGCGAGATCTCCATGCCAGCGTGGTAACACAGCCTCCTTTCTTCAGAGGCAGATTAAAGAGACATGAGATCTTTTAACTCACATGTTTAGTCATTCAGGGGACGGACTGGAAGCAACAAAGGCTGATGAACTCAAGTCACGGCGGCAGCCTCGATAAAACACTGGGAAACAGTGAGAGAGCGCAGATAATCAAACAGGCATCGAGAATGACAAACTTTTGGAGCTGCTGGAGCTTGAAAACACGTTCCCATGGTGCTTTAATGGGTCAATCCTTCGCCGACACACGCCGGCCGGCCGTCGCTCAGCATGTTCTCCATCACTAACATACAGTACGTGTATCTGTGCTGCGTCGCCGCTGTGGAATTTTGGCTGTCGACTCGCAAAGCCACCGTATTTGATGAGAATGTTACGCTCCACTTTTTGGGACTCACATCCCTCCACGGTCCAACTCTGCAAACATCCACACAACTCCGGAAACCGCTGCGAGTGTCAGATTCCTTCCGCTGAACTCGGCCATTAAGCTATCAGACAACTTGACATTACTGACCATCATAACGTCCAAACCATAGAATCACAGCCCGGGGATGTTTTTCATAAAAGGTATGTCTCCATAACACTGACCCGTATCCTGCCATTACGACTCCTCTGCAAAGAGACATTTGCATATAATCACTCGCTAATGTTGCTCTCTGAGATTAATGCCTGTAAAGGTATTACTTCCCGGAATAAACTGCCTACTTAGTGAAGACAGTTGGTTCTGGGAGTTTCCGCTGTTCGCTTCTGACGGGATTTTTTTCATCATCTGTCGCTGTCATGTCACTTATTGAAGCTAAGACTACACGTGGAGTCACGACGCAGACAGGCGACGAAGGGAAGGCGTGCACGTGATACGGGACAGAGGCTACAGAGCTCTTAAAGGTTTGATTGACACAAATTACATGTAAGTCTCCTCTCCTCACCATTCACTGGTGCTGAGTGTCATTTTTCAGTATTTCTACTGACGGACAAATGAAGGCAAAACCTGGATCTGAAGGTCAGACGCCGCTGGATGTACTTTGGCTTAAGCGTGCTTCAAAATCGAAGCTTTTCTTCTTCTTCTTCACATGTAAAAGAAGCATGTGAAGGAGTGTGAGCACTCCACTTCAACAGGCACTCAATCAACTGTTTGCTGCACAAGACGGCTTAAGATCAGGGCAGCGCCGTTTCTCAGCGAGACGCTGACGTCGCTGCAGCTACAGTAAGGGCTTGATTTCAATGAGACACATTGAGGCGAGAGGATTTATTACTGTTATTTAACAACACTCATCCAAATGGAGCTGTACGCTGCAATTTCTCCTTTCTTTTTAAAAGCTTAAAGGGGCATTCACCGAAGACAAAGCTGATTTATTATGTGCATATCACACACGCGGCAAATCTGTAAACACGTTTGAATTCATTTGTTGTGACACTCTGAATGAGCCCCACAAAGTTATAATCTGGAGGCCATTTATTCTTTGTAGTGTTAAATATACCTCAGTAAGAATGATGAAAACAAATATTAGCATAGCCCGAAGCTCCACAGAAGGAAAACAAAGCGGAAAGATCAGTTTTGGAGTTCGTACGCGGCTATTTTTGCTTGTTTTTAGGTTTTAATCACAGATAAAGACACGGGTGTTGATGGACAGTTGAAATGTTTGCGTGTATTGTGCAGTGTTTCCTACACAAAGCTCTTCCACTCCACATTGGTGCATCTGTCAACAAAGTCACAATGTCAGCGGATAAGATCAGAACACACTGATACACAAACAGAGATTTACACAGCCGGAATAACGAATTCAATAACGTGCAAATAGATAAAGACAACAGCAGTCGTTTAGAACAAATGACAAAGAGCTGCCTTAACGAACAGTGAGCTGACCTGCTGGTCGGAGCGAAGATGAAGGGGCTTCACGGTCATGTGCAGGGGGTGGGGTGTGCAGCGGAGCATAATCAGTGCTTTAATGTGCCTAAATGTCAGAGTTTATGACCAGGTGATGTGACGTGAGGGGGGTGTGATCAGACAGAAACGTTCAGGCCAGTGAACAGATCATATTTCAGACTCTGAGGTGGAGACAAACGGGAGCTTTCAGTGCCTTTTTCACAGTGAAGGCCCATAAATACTGTTGTTTACAGAACAGAGGAATCTTAGATGGATTTGCACTCTGCACTTCACAAACTGCACACGAGAAGCTTTTGCATAGTTAGGCAGAGAAAGTCCACGAAGAGGTGTTTTTCCTTTCAGCTGTATGTGATGCAGCATTTTCTAAACAGACCCTAAACCCGGCTGACCCAACACTAATCTAATATTTACAATTTTATGAGTTCTGCTGCAAAACCTCGGCAATAATATAATGGATAACTGAAAATATGGCCGAGGAGGGAAGGCAGCTTTTGAACAGGTAGAGCCTGAAAAATAAAGTCTGTACTGAAAGCACTGCCTCTGCAATAATTAATATTGCTTAGAAGTAGTTTATTCCTCCTGTCCTCAGATTAAAGTTGGAAAATAACTTGCTGGTAGCCGAACTGGGGCCAGATAATACATTTTAAAGTAGGCACCCTTGATTTTTTCTGTCCTCTTGAGTTGCTTTACTCTTTCAAAGAACGCAGCCGTGTCGACGGGCTGCTGACAGCTCGCATAGAGGTGGGGATTTCTGCAAAACGTGAAGTTCAGCATTTGCACAATGACATCCGAGCTGTCAGCATGACGGATGCTTCAGCTAATATGGCATACAATTTATATAAATACACATATTCTACCTGTGTTTTCTATGTTACCTGATAAAAAGTGATCGGATCTGACATCAGTCTGCCCAAATCTCTTCTTTAACTACAAATACTGCATCTTTTTGCTTCATGAAATCCAAACTTTCCCTCCTTTGCCTTCGTCTTTTTATCACTGCATGTTTCTCTTCACTGTGTGCTTCTCTGAAAACCATCCCATGAATACCGCTGTGGCTGAATAACAGTCATGCATTTGCCAGTGACCGCAGGCTTGGACATTGATCTTTTTATTTACAAAGGCTGACATAATAGAAAAATTGAAATTGTGAGTAATTTCATATTTCACGCTGATTACATTGAGGTTAAGACCTTCGTTCTGCCGCACTGCTGTGTGGATGTTTCACAGAGAGCATAACTGAAATACATTTACATCTCATTAACACGCTTCTCTGTTCGTAAAGCACACGGCAGATACGCATTCACCCTCAGTCACCGACGGAGACGTGGAGCAGGGTGGTGCGAGAGGGTGGATGCGACTGACGGAAGAGCAGCGCTTCAGCAGCGTTTTCCAGCCCCTTTGTGATTCTCAGCTTATTGTTTCCTTGCTTCAAATGGGGCGTATAAAAGGAAACAATTCAAAGTCACCGGCGAGGAAAGATTTTCTGATCTTTCTTCAGTGACTCGGCAGATAAAAGGAAACAAGTGGTAAGATTAAATATTCACCAAACCCCAACATGTGGAGGCATATGTTTTATTGATTGAGAGCAAAGACCAACATAGTCTCAGGTTTTTGGCTTTAAAAGCACTCGCAGAGCGAATGGAACTTCTGCGCAGCGAGGAACCACAGCGAACGCGGGGAAAGTGACGGAGTCGTCCCTCCAGAGCCATTTTCTCGCCACGCTACAAAGGCGAAGGTTAACACTCAGCTCGAGAGGCTAATGGAACGCACCGGAGCTCTCCACTTACTGCAGAAGCATGCATGGCGGCAGCGCTCGCCGTCTGGGGAGATATTATGGTTTTGGGTTTGAAAAATGAATAGCGGGGTAAGGAGACTGTTTGTTTAGAGATCAAAGAGCCGAGACAAAGGAGTACGCGGATGACAAAGAGCCTGGGAAACGTGGACGCTGGGTAAGTGGAGGTCGTGAATGTCAGATTAGGCGTTGTTCCCTAATGGACCCTGTGCAGGAGTGTGTCTGTTCTCAGACCATTAAACGGGGCCGAGGCCTACGTTTCACGGGAGACTGTGAAGATACTAACAGTTAGTGTGCAGCTGAGAAACCCACGAGGGGAAATACTACTAATACTGCAGTCCTAATCCAGGCGCAAATACCTGCAGTAACCTCTCATTCTGTTGAGTTTTTTAACGAGGTGTCGAACATCGTTTATCGTGCTGAAACTGGCGTTGAACACTTCTACACATTAACTTTCCTGAAGCCAAACAGGTCGAAGATAAACCAAGCTTGATGCAGACACCTTAAAATGACATCACAGCATTCATCTGAACCTCAGCGCGGGACGACGGATCAAGACGTTTCAACCCAAGTTGCCAGCACTCTGCAGAACACCAATACATCAATAGACAAGACGGCTAAAAAAAAAGAGTCGAGGCTGCTGTTGGCAGCGATGTGTCCAGGTTGCCAGTGTGCCTGTGCTGCAGTCACAGGCGGTGACTAAACAGCGCTTGCAGTTTTGTCAGAAGGATTACTCGGCCTGCAGACGCTCCATCACACCTCCCTCTCTGTCATGGCCATAAAACACGGGAATGGGAGATTAGCGGCGCCGGCGTAACGTTTCCTCGGCCATCTAAGAAACGGAGGGCAGCAGAATTACCTTCATTTAGCAGTGGACTAAAACTTCTGCCCACTTCACAGCTCGCACAGAAATGCCAAAAAACAACGGAAGGACCAAGTGTCATAACTAAAGGTGGTAATGTGACTCTGCCTGACTTTGCACCACTTTGTTCCAGAGTGGAAACCTTAAGAGACTCTGGTACATGAACGAGCCCGCAGGCCTCCATAGGCTCGGTATTCTTCAGCATGCAGGACACGGTCGAGGGTCACGAGTGCACGAGGGCCGAGTCGAAGACAGAGGTTTGTAGATCTGAAAGGTCTCAGCAGCGAGCGCATGCAGCTTTGGGACGGCGTGATTCGGTCAGTCGCCGTCTGCACTGCTTAAAGCTAAAACTGTCACAGTAATGAGTGAGTGGGTAACACTGTTTAAGGTAAGTTTATACAGCTGACAGTTAGTTTGCTAACATATAAAAGCAGAGCGGGTGGAAAAAGTCAAAAGTTTTTGTTGTGTGTGACTTCAGAGGACAGGCAGAAGGCTATTTCCTGAAGCGGTACATAGCAGAGCGTAGGCCGTACCGCTCAAACTCAGCAGGAAAGAACCACTCCATCATTTTCAACCAGCATGAGAGGTCTATTACAAATGACTCTGTTCACCACTGATGCCTGATTGGTTTACTTTAGATTGATCCCTGTTGGTGCAATTTATATTAAATGCAGTGTGTTTACATAAACACAAAAACTGGTTTATGACACGTGTTGTTTCTTTGTACCTCGATCAGGATTTGCCCCAAAATACGCAGGATTGATTTATGACTGAAGCTGTTCAGTGCACTCAGGGAGGGAACATGTCCGGTTTTGTTCACGATTTTCAGATCTTACAGTCTATTCCAGCCTGGAGCGACGAGCGCTCCTGGAGATGACACAGTTCTGGTATAATTAGGGGCACCACTAGGTCCATTATCATTCACCATGTTGTCAAAAAGAACAGATTTAATTAATTGTATTCCTGCTGTCACAGCGTACACTACTGGCCTATTTGGCAAACCCTCACATTGAAAAAAAAGATGGATTCCATCCCAAAGTAATTTCCTCTCACAGATCAATTAGCCGTCCAGCTGCAGACACACAGGCTGAGTCTGAGACTGCGCCGGAGGGCCGGTGAGTACCGCTCAGCACGAGGTCAGAGTGCTGTTAGCTTAGCGCTTTGCGGACAATAATTCTGCTCCTGCTATGCAAAAAACTGCTTTGTAAGCTTAATCTACTTGGTCATGGAAAGATTAGCCTGTGCTGTTTCCTCTGCCCGTGATGATAGAAGCACTGGAAATAAGATGAGAAAGCGCCGTTAGACGAACTGACCCAAATTTGTCCCCTTAAGAGGCGACGCCGAGCCCGATGAAGAACATCTATCTGTGCTGAGTTATCCTTTGTTGTGGGTGATTTCAGTCCACTTTTCAGTTTTCATGGTGGCAATCTCACATCACCTCCTCTGCATACATATGGAAGACGTCTGTGCTGCAGTGATGTTCACGGCAACTACGACAAAAAACTTCTACTCTGCGTTTACACGAATATCCCAGTTTTGAATGCTGTGCTGGTTCCAGGTATAATTTTTACAGGGAACAAACTTAATAAGCTTTCTGACTGCGTGCACGGGTGAAAGCACACGTCCAGCATTTCTGTTCTGACTGAGCCGCCTGAAAGGATGCATCCACTTTGTTTACTGGCAAAGCTGCAGAAAAACTCCAGCTGAGGATGCACCTGCAAGCCGGGCAGAGAGTGGTCAAAAACCCGGATTAGGCATTTCTATTGGATTACTACAGGAGCATATTTAGATTCCTCCAAACCAGGACAAGGACTGATCCAGCCTGAGTAAAGAAACAAACAAAAAGAGCCAGTGTTTGTGGTTTTGTCTTTTCTAACTTTAAAAACAACAGTTCCCATAATGCTTCGGGTGATAATGTTACTTGATGATGTAGAAAACATCCAAGCGTTTATGGAGGTATTCATATTCCTGGAAGGTTTAAGTCATGCTGATTTTAAAAGGGCAGCAACCATCGATCATTTTCACCCTCGATCATCGTGACGAGTAGCTCAACGTTACGCCATTAATGGACTAATCTCTGCAGCTGTAGCCTCTGAGGTGGTTAACGTGTCACGTCTCAGTGCTCAGATTATGACTCTGAGGTGAAGGGGTGTAGTATCTGATGCAAGCTGTGTCAGTCAGGTTCAAAGGATCAAATGTGCAAACGCTAAACCAGATTATCCAGAAACACCCGCTCATAACGGGATACTGGTGTGCATGTAAACACAGCCAGTGTTGCCACAGTCAATAAGATAACTTCATACGTGACCGCAGACAGATTCGTGAGGATGATGGAGGCACCTCACACCGTCACACCTCTGCTTCATCATCTACAGCCATCTGTAACTGACACAATTACTCCACCTCTAACAGTTGAATAGCTGTTGGACTGTCTCAGGAGAAAATAAATTTGTTCCTGTCTTTCAGAACTTTGTCTCCATATTGATCCTTTCATGGGACAGAAAAGCTGAGGGAGGCGGCACAAAGCCGCCAGCTGTCCGACATCAACACTCGCATGAGGAAACGGTATTGATGGTGCTCCAGGTGGGACAGGTGGAGGTGTCGGCTCCAGTCTGTCCTCACGTCAACACGACAGAGGCCCTCACTGCTCCAGCCTCTGCACCCAGCAGATGGGAACAAAAGAGGAAGCTGTTTGTTGGAATTACAGAGGAGCTCTCGTGGATAATCTCCCAGGATGAAGAAGTTGGAGGCAGGGCTGGAGGAGGAGGACGGGGGCATCAATAATTTATGAACACGCCATCAAACGGGCACAGGAGTGAATTCATGTTCTGGAGTGTCTGTGAGCTTTTGCAGGCGGTGCTCAGCCGCGACTTTAGATCTGAAACCGCCATCGACATTCTTAGAGTATGTTTTAACAGCGTGTCATGATGCTACAGTCGCATTCTCACAGATGATTACCACGAGGTGCGTCGCCATCAGCTGGCATCACGCTGCTGCTTCAGCTACGTGCAAATGACTGCTGCTCTGATCACTTTAACAAAGAGGTCTGCTGCTCGTTTATGGAGCACGAGCAGAAATATCAGGCTCCATAACAGTCTCACCTCTCAGTCGAGTCGAGTGAGTGCAACGCGGCAGATGCTAATCGCTTTGAGATTCTGCTAAAATAGCTTGTAGCATCCACTTATTAGACACAGTGTCACACACTGAACCACATAAAGACTCTACACAGGACACTTTTTCTGTCAAAGCGGGTGCAAACGCGAGTACAGACTCATGGCTATGGCCAATTAATTTGTGTGACTGGAGCCACGAGCGTAATCTTGACACAATGTGGGAAAGTGGCTGAAGCAGGATGAACACACTCTTAGTGGGAGGAATACGTTATCAGCGAGCTTCAATATGGTCAATCACATGAGCTCCTCTCATCCTCTGTAAAAGCAGGAGACAGTAAGACCCCAGGCCTCTCCTCTGAAAGAGAACTCGCCGTCGAGAAGGTGCAGAGCTCAATTATACAACATCCCAAATATAATTACGTGGATCTCCACATTAAAGCAGCGCAAATGGACAAAGTCTTTTCTTGGCTGCGCCATCGTGGCCGGCTTCATCCGAATCGTGACAGAATTTACTCCAAGTTCAAGTGCTTAAAAAGACTTCGGCCATGTTTTCAGGATGTGACTGAGCCTGTTTCCACAGCGCAGACCACTGGAGCACCAATGACTTTTAATTGGCTCAATAACGGAAGAGGAAATGCTGAAAGTGCAGAAAAGTGCTCCTGTGTCTCGTTTTTGGATCGTTCAGGAAGGCTGACCATCAACCAGGCTTGTCTTCTGTCTGTAACCGTGTGGTGATGAGTTACTTTGGAAGGCAATGATATTCCAGTTTGACGAAAAAGGTCCAGTTTTGACCTTTTTCCAGAGCTTTCACCTCTGTTTAATGGAGATACAGTAACTCAGTATGTAAGTGTGGCGCTTTGGTCAGGTGATAATCGCTTGTCAGCTGCGGAGGATCTTCCCTTTGACGAGGATGAACCGTGAGATGCAGATAAAAGCTCTGAAATAACCTGCTGTAATCTGTAATTAAGATTTTTCTGTCAAACTACTATTTCCAGAGTCACACTTTCAGGGTGACTGACGATCAGTTTGACTGCTGACTTCTGCTGCTCTGTTTAAACCAACAGGATCTGAGAGAAAATTCAGTGCAGTCTGGCGTGAAGAAGAAAAGGAGCTACCAAATCTTTAATGAAGAGCATCACAGATCCTGCTAAAAGTGCACTGCAGCACCTGATGTGTATAATTAATACCTCAGCTCCACGACGCTGCCCATTTGGATGAGAGTGGGTTTGTTTGATGCCACAAAACTGGCCGACTCTGCGCACACATAACAAAATAGCCTAAAGCGGAGAAAGCGTCGAGGTGCACCGACGTGTTTTCCAACTCGCTGAGAGGATCGAGTTCGTGCGTTTTATCAGCATGCTACCATCACACGGCGCCAGCTCGGGCCACTTAAACTGAAGTCTTCCTCATGTGGGTTGGCCACGCGTGTTGAGCTTCTCTCTGAACAGAAAGACGACTCCAGGATTTTCAAAAGCACCAACTGCCTCCACCATCTAGTGCTCTTCTGTGGGGCGGAGGAGGACTTCCAAGGACCAGATCAAAACCTCCCTTGCAGAGATCTGCCACTCCATCTGTCGGAGTGGAAGACGTGGTCACTGATTATTCTGCCTGGCAGCTCGTCTGTCAAGACGCCGTCCAACACTCGAGGAAGGACAGGGATGCAGGAGGAGGACGAGAGCTCAGGATGCTCTTACACCCGTCAAACAAACCCGTCGACTACATTAAAAACCTTTACAGACTTCTTCCTGATCGCAGTCTGTTCATTTGCATTAAATCCACATTTTTACTATCCTCAGGAATCATCTTCTTTTCCTTACTTAAATATGCTCTTTTGCCTAATTTCTTGCAGATTTAATAAGAAAAATCAACGTTAGCTTACGCCTCGACGTACACAAATACACTCTCATTTTAATGCTTTAATAGCAACACTGAGAGGCTGATGCTCAATAAAAAGGCACTGAATAAATGTATTATCTGTATTTTTCAACCTGGGCAGAGCAGTTAGCTGCTCTCTGGACAAAAACAGCTGCAAGCCCTAAAATTTAATGACTTCCATTACGGGGACTTGCATTTTGGAAGGTGAGTCCCCACAACGTGAGCGTGTAAGCAGATTTACGTCCCCACAACATAAGGAATACATGGCCACACACACACACACACACCTCTTTTGCAGCTGAAAGCTGAAGCGACGGCCCACATTTCCCATCATGCCGTGCTGGGCTGAGTGTGGTTTATGCTGATAATTGTCACTTTTGTAGTTTTAACCTGTGTTGTTGTACTGTTAGCTTCAACACTGTTTGTGGCCTACTCTCAGTGTGTCCACACTTTGCATTAAGAAAACTCAAAACATAACTGGAAGAAGTGGAAATGACCGTCAGATAAGAGGGACTGCAGCCTGTTACTGTCGATACTGGTGAGCGCGCGGGAGGAAGATGGTTCACAGTCGCTTTACGTCCGTCATGAATATGTTAACAATGCTTGAGAATATGGAAATAGCCGCGAGGTCTGGAGTAACACTCCGACACAGTTCCTGTAATTTATTCATGCATTCAGTGTGAAAGGGTTGTGGTATTCGCGGGGAAACACGCTCCAGCAGAAACGTGGCAGATCTTTATCTAAAATGCACTTGAGAACATGCATCCTGCTCCGTCTGATGCCTGATCTGCAGGCCGACACCGACACACACTCCCACTGCCTCGCTCTTTCTGGGGAGTGACTCAGGTGCAACAAATGGCGTCCCATTTCGCTCACGAGGCTGTGTCTCATTAAAATCACTGACAGATGCAGATATCCGTCCGCCTCTCCCCTCTTCCCTCTCCTGTAGACCGTGTTTGTTGCGATGCCAGCACGCTCAGATTCCTGGTAATTAACCGTAGGAGTGCTGCCATTTCTCGCTGATTTTAACGTGTTTCCAAACAGCTTGCCGCGAGGATGATGATGAAGGACGCTCTCACCTGCACTCCCTAATGTAACTGCACTTACCCCAATGAAAACAGTGATTCGTCTTCAGACACGCCGCCGCGCTGCCTTTACTGACATGCTTGGGTTTAGGGAATACATGAAGGTAAAGGCTAAGTGGAATTAATGTTAATACGTGCGGAGCATCAGTGATTCAAGCTTCACTGACTCTAATCTTCATGCGAGCTGCTGCCAGTCCAGCGCAGTCACTGTGGAATTGTGGAAAGGTGTTCATATTAACGTCCACATTAATCACGAGCAGAATCAGATTTCATTTAAAATGAAGGAATGTGGTCGTTATGCAGATTAGCACCATTCAAAACGGTGTTAGAGTTTGGCTGCCGTGGCGTCATGAAAGGCGCATTTTAATCAGGAGTTTGGCAGCTTGCACTTGGCTTAAAATTATTTGACCAAAAGGGCAACTGCTCCCGCCTTAAAAAGAGAATAGAGCCCATTTAATTTAATCAAGCAGTTCGAGGCCACATGCACATCTTGCTGGATTGTTTAATTTTGTAATGGACGGTGAGCCGCTGCTGACTGCTGAGGGGTATACAGGCAGCGCTTTAAAATGAAATAAATCCTGACCACAAAAAGGGATTAAGACGTTTAAGTGTCGCTCTTCAGTTTAGTCATCACGGCTGGTGCGACTGCCTGAGAGGAGCTTTTAAAAGTCTCGTCTGGAAATAGTTTCATTTTAAAATAATTTCAGCCAAAAGAGTTGAAATGAGTGAGGACTCCCTGACGACCCCGTCAGCTGACGAGGACAGTGAGACGTGGCTAAAAGCAGTGGCGTTGCTAGGGTCTCTTGGGGCTCCCTAGGGAAATCTGTAGCGGCCCCCACCCCACCTGTGCACGCCACAAAAATTTGTTTTTTTACACACATAAACGCACAATTTCCAGGACATTTGAATGAATACTGAAAAAACAGATTAGTGGTTCTCAAAGTGAGGACCAACAGAGGTCCCTGAAAGCCCAGGCCTATCAATAATCGTTGTTGTAAATAAGTGGCCGGGGCCCCCTAGTGGCCGGGGGCTCCAAGCAACTGCCTGGCTCGCCTGTCCGCAAGCCCCGCCCCTGGCTAAAAGCCCCTGAAGACATAAATTTGACCCTGAGTGAAGGTTATTTTCTCAAAGCCTGGCTGAGAGCCGTTGAGCTGCATCATGGGAAATGTAGGCTTCAGTGTTTCTGGAGCTTGATCGACGCTCAGGACCAAAGGTCAGGACACCTCTGCTGGTCCAGGTTTGATGATCCTGTCCTCTGCAGCTGGACTGGAGTTCTCCTTTAACACGGTAATGACCAAAAACAATCAAAAGCACTGAGAGCTACCGCGATGGCGTGAGGACTCTCAAATCCGGTTTTGTGGACAGCGCTCTGCCATCGGCTCGCTTTTTGATACTAAACAGGACACGTGCTCATGTTGCAAGCAGCGCTCACCTCCCTCCTGATTCACCACCTGCTCATTTTCAACTTGACATTAACTTACTTGTGCAACGTGTATTATTATTTTTCGAGGGCTGTTAGCGGCTCTCGTGCTTCGAGCTCTTCAAAACAAATGCAGCACCGGCGAGGGGGACAGGAGATAATATCCTTTCTGGAACAGCAGCAGAGGTTTATGGGAAATATGATCCCAATTTTGAGAAAAACAAAAATGCTACCTATGCGGAGCACCTGCAATTTTCCACACGCTGCTGGATGTTGTTTACAGAGCTAAAACTCCACATAAACACCAGTAATGTCATGTGGATATAGGTCCTGGTGACAGTGCGAGAGCCACATTATCCACAGTCACAGTAAAGAATGCCCTGCTGGATATTAATGCTAAAATATGAAAATTGAGTGTACTGCCCTCTGGACAACCAATATGCACCTAAAAAATTGAAACATGACTGTGTTTGGCTTTCACACTTAAAAGGCTTTGCATACATATGCAACTCTCTGTAACTACCTCGCGGCACTCCACTTCAATTTAGGATTCTGGAGAGCTCAGCCAGAGAAAGACAACACCGAGGAGGGGCTCTGAAAATAAACTTCAGCATTAATAAACACCTTACGTCATTTCTTAGTTTTATCTAATTGATCAAATTAGGCAGCAGGAATGCCCCCAGAAAGCCTGGCAGCATAAAAAGAGGGCTTAAGAGGACCACGGCTTTACTATGTGACTGTTTTTAAGTGAAGAAAAGCACTTTATAGACATCTTTGAACTGGTGATAAAAGATTTACGTCTCAAATGAACCTGGGACCATTTTCTTTCCCCTACAGTGCTCCTACTATAAAAGCAGCATATCTACAATCCACACTACAACCACGCTACGGATTGTGAATATGATTATAGTGATGATTCAGATGATAAAACAGCACCACAACAGTCACGTTAAACAAGGATCTCACTCCTTTTATGCAAACCTCACCTGCGCGAGGACGGTTCTGCTCAGTGTGTGCACGTTCAGGTGTTTAAAGCGTGCACGTGTTAATGAAAACCAAATCTGTGGTGATGAAAAAGCAGCACATTTAAACTGAGAGAGAAGCCGGATGATGCAGTATTTCTACAGCACACCTCTTCATACAAAAAGTTCTGATCTAAAGCTGAATGTTTGCTAAATTAGTTCATCATAATGGGCTGGCAGCGTGTTCGCATGCTCCACTGCACCGCGCTGCAGAAAGCAGGGGAGAAGCCAGCGCCTTCCTTCCACAGACAAGGTGGACTCAGATATGTCGCTGTGTGTTGCCAAGGAAAACAACAACCAGGGAAAAGCTGTCAGAAAAGTGCCAGAAACTCAC